>JAHWFP010087679.1:36403-67114 GCA_023313725.1 Lithobius niger | reverse complement strand
ATCTGTAAGAATTTGTTGCCCAAACCCATGGGAGGCATCACGGGGGGAGGGGTTTGGGGCGGGAGGGGGGGGGGGCACTGAAGGCACTTTGGGGTATTTCATAGGGGTCCATGGCTGGTTCGATTTTTACTGTTAAGAAAGACTTCTGCACCAAATTTATATTTTCTGCAAAATTTCTGCAAAAATGTGTTACTACACTTAATTATTTCTGCCCAGTGCTCTACAATAATAATTGTTCTACTGACCAGAATACTGCAGTCACATGAAAATCGTGTTCAAAAGGCCCTGGTCGGTGTTAATACCTATATTTTAAGCTATACAAATAGAAAATCGGTTCATTGGTTCGATCTCTAGGTAAGGGCAAAATTTCTAGCCCATCTGGCTTTCCGTGTCAAGAATATTGTAGTTAAATTAAAGTAGCATGCGAAAGACCCTAGGCCTTGTCCATAACTACGTTTTAAGCTATAGAACTCTAAAATCGGTTCAGTGGTTCGACCTCCAAGTAAGGGCAAAGAGTACATTAATGATTTCTACCCAGTGCTCTGCAATAATAATTGCTCTGCCGACTAGAATACTGCAGTCACATCAAAATCGGGTTTAAAAGGCCCTGGTCGGTGTTAATTCCTACATTTTAAGCTATTCAAATTGAATATCGGTTCACTGGTTCGGTCTCTAGGTGAGAGCAAACTTTTTAGCCCATTTGGCTTTCCGTGTCAAGAATATTGTAGTTACGTTAAAATAGCATGCGAAAGGCCCTGGGCCTTGTCCATACCTACGTTTTAAGCTATAGAACTTGAAAATTGGTTCATTGGTTCGATCTCTAGGTAAGGGCAAAATGTCTAGCCCAATTGGCTTTCCGTGTCAAGAATATTGTAGTTACATTAAAAAAAATGCGAAAGACCCTAGGCCTTGTCCATACCTACGTTTTAAGCTATAGAACTCTAAACTCGGTTCAGTGGTTCGACCTCCAAGCAAGGACTAAGAGTACATTAATGACTTCTGCCCAGTGCTCTGCAATAATAATTGCTCTACCGACGAGAATACTGCAGTCACATCAAAATCGGGTTCAAAAGGCCCTGGTCGGTGTTAATACCACTCATTTTAAGCTATACAAATTGAAAATCGGTTCATTGGTTCGAACTCTTGGTAAGAGCAAAATTTCTAGCCCATTTGGCTTTCCGTGTCAAGAATATTGTAGTCACATTAAAATAGCATGCGAAAGACTCTATGCCTTGTCCATACCAACGTTTTAAGCTATAGAACTCTAAATTTGGTTCAGTGGTTCGACATCCAAGTGAGGGCAAAGAGTACATTAATGATTTCTGCCCAGTGCTCTGCAATAATAATTGCTGTGCCGACTAGAATACTGGAGTCACATCAAAATTGGGTTCAAAAGGCCCTGGTCGGTGTTAATACCTACATTTTAAGCTATATAAATTGAAAATCGGTTCATTGGTTCGGTCTCTAGGTGAGAGCAAAAGTTTAGCCCATTTGGCTTTCCGTGTCAAGAATATTGTAGTTGTATTAAAATAGCCTGCGAAAGGCCCTAGGCCTTGTCCATACCTACGTTTTAAGCTATAGAACTTGAAAATCGGTTCAGTGGTTTGATCTCCAGGTCAGAGCAAAGAGTCCCAACAACAACAACAACAACAACAACAACAACAACAACAACAAGAAATGACCATGCTGTGGACGCCGAACGGTTCAATTGTTGTCATTAAAATTTGTAATGCGGTGAAATAGTTATGACACGACCCCAAATACCGAATTGCGTTGGTCTATGTCAATTTTGGGCGAAACTATAGGAGTTCAAAGTTTGACGTTTAACACGGAAGTTCATGCTGAGGATTACATAAGGCCCGCTACCGCGGTCCTTGATAAGATTCTGTGCCTTTTTAATACTAACGTTTCAAGCTATAAAAATTGAAAAATTGGTTCACTGGTTCGAAATACAGGTGAGAGAAAAACTCCAAACATGAACAACAACAAGAATTCTATCACATTAAAATATCATTCAAAAGGGCCTGTACCGTTTTAATGCATATATTTTAAGATATAAAAATTGAAATTCAATTCATTTGTTTTATCGCTAGGTTAGACAATTTTTTCCAACAAGAATACCAACAACAACAAGAATATTGTAGTAACATACAAATACCGTTCAACACGGCCTGGGCCTTGTTCATACCTACGTTTTGACTTTTTAGCTATAAAAGTTTAAAATCTGCTAATTGGTTTGATATCTAGATGAAAGCAAGATTTGCCCAATAAGACTAACAACAATATTGTAGTTACATTAAAATAGCGTTAAAAATGCCCTCATCCTTATTACTATATACATTTTAACCTATACATTTCGAAATAGGTTCACTTATTCAATGTCTAGTTAAGAGCAAAATTTCAACAAGAATAAGAAGAACAACAACAAGAATATTGTGACATCAAAATAGCCTTCAGCAGGCTCTACGCCTTGTTCATACCTACATTGAAGCTATAAAACGTGGATATCTGTGCCGCGTTTCTACCTTGTATTCACAGATAAACATTAACGCGTCGCAGTTTTGTGGCATGCCGAATGCGTGGTTATTTGGTAGTTTTCGAGTTTAAACTTTCAGGGGGTTTAGTATGGTCTCTCTTCTTTAGCTGCTTGTTTTGACTGCTTTGGGCAATGCTTCGGACTTGGAAACCGAGGCAGCGTCGTCTAATGACAGGTTTTTCACCTTTGCCTATTTGATTGTGGTAGAGTCTTGGCTGGTGTGGTGCGTCGGTGGGGAACGATCTTTTTGTAAACTGGAGCAGCGTTAAACTCACGGCTGTGCCTGAGGCTGATGTCTTTTTTCCTGTCATCCACGAATTTTGGTTACGTAGCGTAAGTATTGAAATTGTTTAATAATTTGGGGTTGTACTTTTACAATGTGGTGACATTTACAACGTCACGCTTTTTTGGCTTATGCTCTGAAATTGTGTTGATCTTTTGCTTTTTTACCTTCCCTTTCTTGTCTGGCCGGGTCCAATGAACGATGTTTTTATGGGGCGTGGAGCAGACCGACGATGCCGGGATGTATTTACTTGAAATTATGTCACTTGCCTTTTGTAAATGTATCACGATGGGACCGACATTGGAGTTGTTAGAAGTGTGTGAAGTTAGACAACAAATTGTAAGTCAAAACTGTGCCATCTTTAAATGTTGCCTGGAATTTTACCGCCATGAACTGTGTGCAGATTAACTGGTTAGGCCCAAAAAGTTTGTTGAATGCTATGAATTATTGCCGAAATTTATTACATATCTGGACATATTTATTAACGTAAACCATATTTCTGGAAAGTCGGTCCCACTGTTGGCTTTATGTATATTTCCCCCAATGTTACGAATACCCGGAATGAATAAAATTTTACATAAATTTCTTGGTGTTGACTGAGTCAATTTTTGTCTTATCTCGGTTGAGTAATGGTGAAGGTCTACGGCATCGTAGTTTTTTTGCGGATTCACGTTTTTGACCAACGTAAACACGAACTCTAACACTCCTATATCTAGACACACGCCAGTGTGTCGTGCCAAGTTAGGCAACAAACATCACAACAAACATCACCTCAATTCAATTGTCGAGGTTGCAAACCCTTGTAGAGCGACGCTATTGCGTCAGTGTCTACTTGAAGCATAGTTGGGCACATTTCAGGTACTTGAGGGGGGGGGGGGGAGAATAATGTGGTACAAAAGCTTAAGTTGTCTTGAAATCGTGAGCAATGACCCACCACACAAAAATTAACTCATGTAGGAATGCAAGCTAATCTGCTTTCAATGCAAAATTTGACCCTCAAAAACGTTGTAAATGTGTTACTAGTTACTAGTTAGCTACTCCGCTCATCCCCATTGTAATTTCCATAGGGTGATTATTCATCCTTACCAAGATAACGGGAAGGCTTCCAGCTATGAAATTGGAAGAATGGGTGCAGTACAATACGAACTGCGTACCTTTTATGGTTTGGAGCTTCGAGGCGTAACGGAATGGCGTGGGAGGGCGTGTAAGTCCGAAAATATTGTTATAACCATTGTTAGTATTGTTGGCATCGTCTCTCATTGGACGGTATACAACGCGGCTGCAGGAGCTGTCTGGGATGGGAAGATAAACGCTTGCTTGTCGTTTCTCTTCACATCCATTTCCCCAAATCTCCTTTTGCAGTCAAGGCCATCCGCTCAACTCGAACGGTGTGGGACCAGATTGCCACATCATATGGGACCCGATCCCAAGCCATGGTCACCAATTTATTTATGAAGCTTACTAAGGTGAAAATTGGTCAACAAGAGCGTCTCACTTCTTACGTGACGAGGGTGAGGGGCCTGTACAGAAGTTGTATAGCCACTGGGCGCAACGTACACAGGCAGAAGTGTGCCTTTACCTACTCCAGGGTATCCCCTTTATTCACTTACGAACAATAGTTGAAATCTTGAGGAATACTGCTGCATTACTGACCCTTGACAACGTTCAGACCTCGTTGATTCAGTCCCACCAGCAGTTTGTAAATGACGATTCGCCTGTCTTCAATTTTCCGACAGGTTCGCCTCCGGCTTCTGGTCAACTAATGTCAGCTACTCCTAGACAAACTTTCGTAGCCAGTATCCAGGATAGTCGGCGTCCTCAGATGCTCTGTCACTCTTGTAGGTCGGCCGCACACTTGATTGCCCGCTGCCTCCTGCCATGGATTTTCAGGGCGCATCTTGTGAAAAGTGTGGAGGACGAAGACATCCTGCCTAAATTTGCCCTATGCCCTCCCCACCCCAGGCCGTCATGCCTCAGGGTGAGCTGCTACATCGATTTCCCTACCCGCCGAGGCCTACTCGCCCTAGAGCTGAACCTATTGTTCCGCAGAATCAACCTCATGTGGCGTCTTTGTACACTGGTTTCGATTCTCCCCTTCAAGATGAGGACTATTACGCGTATGGACTCTCCTTGGACTCGCCGTCCTATGATGATTTTGTGGTCTCCTCGCTGGACTTAGCCCTTTGGCTCCGGGAGGTGACGAGGTCTCTCTGGCCTCAATTAGTGCTGCCCGGCGACCTCGAAAGTAGTCAAGTTCGGACTTCACTCGTACACAAGTGTTTACGTCCTATGTTGATGTGGAAAGGACGTAAAGCTTGAAGAGTGTCGTGTGGTACGAGTAAAACTCGCAGCAGATGGTGCTTTTGTTAATTGTCGCCTTGTGGATCTGTAACCATTATGGGTGTAAACCAGTAAGGGCGCGCTTTTGGGTTTCCTGTAACATTAAGTGATGTGGTCGATATTCCTAATGCGATCAATAACTTGATTTCAGCTTCCAGATTGGTGAAATCAGGTTTTAATGGAAACATGCGACTCAAGGAGATCTATTTCAGGCAACGGTCCAAACCCTATAAACTCAGCTTGTTTGCTAACCGTGTTAAGCACCTTCATGATGTTTGCGCGATCGTTCCACCTGAGAATGGATCTCCTTGCGCCTCTCTCAATTCTTGTGCTAATCTTGCCCCGCCTCAATGCCTGGCGTATATTCCTAGGAAGCTAGTCGCGGACTCTAGTCCCAGTATGGATTCCCTTGGTTCCTCTAACTGGTCGTGACTTCTAGGTTAACTGGACCCCTCATCAACTATCTCGATGTGCAAGAGGAGGTCACTACCCCAAAAACTGTGGGGGGGAACCCGTTTCTTAGCTTAGAGGGGGATGAGGGAAAGGATGTCCCCTTAGACAGGGGATGGTCGTCGGATGACTTCAGGTCCCCTAGGGAGGGGGGGAGCCAGTTAGTGGATAATGACAATTATTTTCCTAGGTGCCCTTGTATCCTCCACGATAGATGATTCTAGGGTCGAAATTTATTCTGCCTCCCATCACACGCGGGGTACTGCCCCTTCAGTCTGTCGAATATATAAGAGGGAGACAAGACCACCCCCAAATATCACGTACCTTGTAGCGTTAGATGACTCCCCAAGACTTGTTGTACCACTTCTTCTCTGGTTAAACACTTCAAGTCCATAGCTGAGGAAATGAACTTAGATGGGTTGGAGACGTGTCATAGTGTTATTTTGGAGGAGCCTATACCTTCTCACTATGGGGAAGCCATGCGTTCGAATATTGCCAAGGATTGGAAGTTAGCTATGAAGCGGGAATTAGATGTCCTGGATGAATTGGGTGTCTGGTGCTTAGAGGATAGGCCCCCTGGTGCTAAGATTTTACCTACCAAATGGGTGTTCGCCAAGAAGTATAATAAGAACGGGTCCCTTCAAAAATATAAGGCTTGACTGGTGGCGTGTGGGTCAGAGGCATGCCCAGGTTTTGAGTACGATTTAAAAGAGTCCCGTGGTGAGGTTTGACACTTTACGTTTGGCCATTGAAGTGGCGCAAGCTTACGGGTACCGCCTGAGGACATACGATGTACGGAGAACGTACCTCAACTCGTATTTTTCTCATGACGTCTACTTGCATCCGCCTCATGGGTACACACCGGCTGGGGGAGTCTGTAAGCTGGTGAGGTTCCTCTATGGCTTGCCAGAGGGACCTCACCAGCTGGATGAGCATGCCGGAACATCATGCCGATAGAGCATGGTTGAACATCTCCAAGATTCGTCAGTATCCTGCTGCATGGTTCAGTGTACTATTGACCTGTGCCTTTTTATTTACCGGGAGGAATGCTCCATCGTCTTCCTTACTTCTCATGTGGACGATTTTTGTGTTCTGGGAAGTGACGTCACTGTTGACGGTTTGACAAAAAAAATAGGGAAGTATTTTCCGATTCTGAAAACCAGTAATCGTCTGTACCTGGGACTCCTCTTTGAACAACATGCCTCCGGGGTATATGTCTCGCAACAACAATATATTGACAAGGTGGTACAGAGATATGACTTGTCGGGAGGTAAAAGGGTTTCCGGACCTCTCGACCTGGACCAGGTCCTTGGTCAATGTGATGACTCCCCCCTGGCGGACACTCAACACTATCAATCAATGAGAGGGTCTTTGATGTACTTGTGAGTGGGTCGGGCCCAGATGTGAGTTACGAGACACCCGGTACAAGACATCTTAAACTTTTTTCCCCTGGTGGGCGTTATGATCGATATCGAGGCCTGTAGTGATGCATCGTGACACGTCACCTTCGATGCCAGGGGTTTCTCTGGGCACGCTCTTAAAGTCTTTGGTTCATTGATTCTGTGGAAAACATCCAAGAAGAGAATGGTTACCCTCAGTTCAGCCGAGGCTGAATTAATTGCCTTGGTGGAGTGTGTGAGGGATGTGAGCTGGTTGGTTGACCTATTGCAAGAGATTGATGTTTTCCCATGGGGTCTGCCTGTGACAGTTGAGACTGACAGTCAATCCACCATGGCTCTAGGGAACAATTAGATTTGCACCGCACGGTTGAAGCACTATGCTCAGAAAATGTGGTATGTACGAGATATGGTGGTCACTGGTGTCGTGGTGCTGGCTTAAAACGGGGACAAATTACCATCTGGCATTCTCATGAAGGCCTGCTCTTTGAAAGGTCTGGACACCTTTTTTCGGGACTGGTTTTGTAGGTCGGACGGGGGGGGTTTACAATCCTGACCCCCCCCCCCCGATGGTTAGGGGATGAATTGACTGTTTATGGAGAGTTTGTTAAGTAAAGTGTTCATTGCCTAATTGCCTAATATGAAGTTATGTACTGTTGAGTATTGTTGATTTATCTTCTTTACTAACAATTTAGCTTTTGGTTACTTCATGTTACTAAAGCTTTCAATGTGTGTCCCCACGATCCGTATTTTTTCGTTTCTGGGGGCAATAACCCTTGTAATCTGTGTTTAGTTATTACTAACGGTATGTAAGAATTACGTTACACTTTTCCTCTTTGTGGTATTTAAAAATGTCCCTTTTTTTTCCTTTGCGAGTTTATTTAGTGTTTAAATGTGAATGTTTGCATTGTTAAAGTGTGTTCCTATTGAAGGGATCTGTACTAATATATGAACAATGTGCGTGAAATAGTCAAAGGAGTCAGTTCACGCATGTGAGTGCAATTATTGTATTTTTTACTCTGGGCTGAGAGTAATTTGGTATAAGGTCACTGTGACAGTTACAGGTCTGTTTTGGATCGATGCCACCCATCTGCTAAACATTGTTTTGGCAATGCTTCGGGACTTGGAAACCAAGGCCGCGTCATTTAATGACAGGTTTTTCACCTTTGCCTCTTTGATTGTAGTAGAGTCTAGGCTGGTGTGGTGTGTTGGTGTGGAATGATCTTTTTGTAAACTGGCGTATTATGACCTTAGCAGCGTTAAACCCACGGCTGTGCCTGGGACTGATGTCTTTTTTCGTGTCATCCACGAATTATGGTTACGTAGCGTAAGTACTGAAATTGTTTAAGAATTTGGGGTTGTACTTTTGCAATGTGGTGACGTTTATTACGTCATGCTTTTTCCCTTCCCTCCTTGTCTGGCAGAGTCTGATGAATGGTGTTTTTATGGGGCGTAGAGCAGGACAACGATGCCGGGTTGTATTTACTTGAAATTATCGTCACTTGCCTTTTGTAAATGTTTCACGATGGGACGGACATTGGAGTTGTTATAAGTATGTGAAGTTGGACAACAAACTGTAAGTCAAAACTGTTTCATCATTAAATGTTGCCAGGAATTTTACTGCCATGAACTGTATGTAGATTAACTGGTTACGCTCAAAAAAACTTTGTTGAATGCCATGAATTATTGCCGAAATTTAATACATAACTGGACATATTTATTAACGTACAACCCTATTTCTGGAAGGTTTGTCCACTGTTGGCTTTATGTATTTTTCCCCCAATGTCACGAATACCTTGAATGAATGAAATTTTATATAAATTTCTTGGCGTTGACCGAGTCTGTTTTTGTCTTATCTGGGTTGCATAATATTGAAGATCTACGGCCTCGGGTTTTTTTGGAGATGCACGTTTTTGACCAACGTAAACACGAACCCTAACCCTCATATACATCAATTTAAACACTCAATATCGGTTAATTGGTTCGATCTCAAGTTTAGGACAATGAGTCCCAACAAAAAGAACATCGACAACAAGAAGCAATGGCCTTGCTGTGGAAATCAAGCGGTTCGATTGTTGTCATTAAAAATTTTAGTGCAGTGAAATAGTTGTGGCTCCACTGCAACTACCGAATTTCTTTGGTCCATGTCAATACAGTGAAGTATACGCTGAGGCTTTCAGAAGGGCCATTGTTAGTCATTTACGAGCAATGAACAAATAAGTAAATACACTTTTAGTATTTTTCTGTGCGTTTGTAATTGCGTGTCAACTTTACTTCTCTGTCTAACACCAGAATACAAAAAAAAAACGACTTCAACATATAAATTTCTATCCATATTCTTTGATGTTGTTGCAAGGCTACTGAAAAACGTTTCAATTCCAACCTCGATCATAATTTAGACATTGTTATTAGCAGATAGATTCCACTCTATTGACGAGAATAAGGAAAATATTAATTTTACGACCTTTTTTCAATTCCAGAAATTCCGGGATTTAGGTAGCTCTAATTCCGTATTTTAGGGACTAAAAAATGGTTGGGATCCCGAATCCCCTAGTCGGACGCCCTAGTCGAAAACATGGTGATCACAGCCACAAAAAGAGCAGAACAGGTCCCCACGGTAATACTTTGTTCTATGATCATATTATGACTGCCATACATAACATTTGGTAAAAATATAGCCTATAAAAGTGTACATATAAAACAATAAAAACACGACGTTTTGGGGATAATTTGCACCCCGTTATCAAGTGTGGATATCCGCTCAAAGGCTTCGTACACAAATAAAAGAACACAAAATAATGTTATGGGAGACACATTCTAAAAAATATAAATTTAGAATGTGTCTGCCATAACATGATTTTGTGTTCTATTATTTGTGTTCGAAGCTTTTGAGCGGATATCCACACTTGACAACGGGGTGCAAATTATCCCCGAAACGTCGTGTTTTTATTGTTTTACATGTGCACTTTTATAGGCTATATTTTTATCAAAAACTCTTCCGGTGCTGTTATTACTTCATAACATTTGGTGGCATTTACCCATTACACAACACGAACAATAGTCCGGTCCAGTATGAGCTATCCCAAGTTCAGTGTGTTACAAAAGATGGTCGAGGTCGTTTGAACAAACCAATTATCTTTAATTCTGTTGCAGGAAGGTTATAGAGGTTGTTAAATAGCTTGAAGCTGTTTTGGAAGGTATATTCAGCTAGTTTTTCCACCAACACCGGTTTATTCTGAATGACGTGCTCAACCAACGGTTCAGCAGTAAAACTGGATTCAATCCCTGATAGTAGTGGCTGGGGCACAATAGCATGCACAGATTTTGTATCAACATCATTCAGTGTTTTCTTCGATTCTTAACCTTTGCTATTAGCACAGCTTTTCCTGATTGAACCAGTAGCCAGCCAGATTCAAGGGGATTGATTTCTTCTACAATGTCCGTAATGGGTATGAATTTCATCCTGTAACTTGCGAACCAAGGGGGTAGCTCCTTGTTTCGCAGGTTCCCCAGGACTAACTCGCTCTGAATAAGCATCAGCGGGAGGAAGAGGACCCTGCTTTCTCGTGTCCATATTTACAGTCCAGTTGTGATCTTGGGCATGTTGACCTCTGAATTACGTTGTTTCCAAAGGGGTATGAAGTACGGTGTTGATCAACTTAAGGTTTGCAAGGGACTTATAACTAATAGGTGTGTTCAGTATAACAATAAATAATATAGCTCTGTCCACTGTAGAGGGGGGCAAGGTAAAGGAAGGGCAAGGCCACTGACTCCGTCCCGGAGAGGGGGGAAAATGCAAAGAGACAGGGGATCCGTGGGAGTTTTGGTAATTTCCGGTAATACTAAAAGTATCAGTAAGTCCTACGGAGGAAGTGAGACAGGTCGCAAGCAGCAAGTAGTTTGCAGAAGGTACGCAAGGAATTGGTTGAAACCACAGCCTCAGGCAGGGAGTTCCAGCATTGGACTACATGTGACGTGAAGAAAAACGTACGGCAGTCAAGCCGCGACCCAAGAGCTTGAAGCTTAAGCGAGTGGCCCCGAGTCTTGGAGGAATTGGAAAAAGTAAAAAACGGAAAATCCACTGGAAGGAGATTGTGAATAATCTGGAAAGTCAAAACCAGGTCAGCACGTAGCCTACGCAGTTCAAGGGGGTCTAGGCCAGAGAGGCGCAGACGACCAGTATAAGAAAGGTGCCGGAGACCAGGTAGAGACTGAGTGAAGGAACGCTGCACCGATTCCAATCGGTCAATGTCTTGGAGAAGGTGGGAGGACCAGACGGAGCTGGCGTTCTCTAGTATAGGCTGCATGTAGATTTTAAAAGCCCACACGCGTGTACGGAGATTAACAAGAGCAATACAGCGATTAACAATATGCAAACGGCAAAAAACCTTCGTAACCAGCATCAGACAATGTGAGGTGGACTTAAGATCACTTGTGAACCTTACACCAAGGTCCGTAACCTCAGACTTAACATCAAGACTGTGGTTTCCAATGGAGTAACAAGGAAGCAAAGAAGGTCTTCCGATATGAAAAGAGTGGCACGTCTCAATTGAGAGAGGCAGTTGCCAGTTAGTTGACCACTGGTCAACAGCAGCGATGATGGTTGAAAGACGATGGTGGTACTCCAAATCGATGATCTCCGTCCCAGTCTTCACGTCGTCAGCAAACTTATAAATTAGGTCCGAGGCAGGCTGGACAGAAAACAGAAGGTCCCCA
Organism: Lithobius niger; assembly: GCA_023313725.1. Taxonomy (NCBI): domain Eukaryota; kingdom Metazoa; phylum Arthropoda; class Chilopoda; order Lithobiomorpha; family Lithobiidae; genus Lithobius; species Lithobius niger. The sequence continues at coordinate 55,392 of JAHWFP010087679.1, read as the reverse complement.
ACAAAAATGACAAAAAGAATAGGTTTAAGCACAGATCCCTGAGGGACACCACTAGTTGCATAGAGAGGTGCTGGCAGAGTATGGTCAACCAGAACGCGTTAGCTGCGATTGCACAAAAAAGCTCTCAGCAAACGCATTAAAGCAGCATCAAAGCCCAAGTGCTCGAGTTTAAAATAAAAGCTTCTGGTCAACCACCGAGTCGAAGGCCTGTTTAAAGTTGAAGTAGATTACATCCGACGCAATTCCCAGGTCAGCTGCCAAGGTCCAGCGATCCAGGGCCAGCAGAAGCTGCATTGACGGTTGGGAAGGAACCCAAACTGATTGGAGTCTGAAAGATTGTATAAAGTGCAGTGGTACAGCTTAGACTTCCTGATGAAGGACTCCATGGTTTTACAGATGACAGATGTCATAGCAATTGGTCGATAGTTCGAAGTGAGATATGCATTCCTTTTTGAACACTGGGACAACGATTGCCTCCATCCACATGGAGGGAACAGATCCACTCGAAAAAGATTAAGAAAACTAAAGGGAAAGAGGATATGCAATCTCCCTGGTAATCTGTTTGTAGAAAAACGCAGAGAATCCTTCAGGGCCAACGGCATGGCTCGGACACGTTCGGAGAAGTATCTCTTCGATTTTGCATGGCAGGAAAGGCTGAACAATACAGGGGACAGGATCTGTTGGAGATGTACACAAATAAGATGGTAAGATGGAATTATCAATAACTCCATTTGCCACGAACTGAGAGTTAAAAGCAGAGGCCTGTTCGAAATTCTCTGATAAATAAGAATTATTTACAACGAGAAGAGGGGTGGATCTAGCAGAACCAGTTTGTGTTCTGTATTGTCGAAAAAGAGATGAGTGGTTTCCCTCAGCAATCGTGGAGGATGCACATTTAGAATGCCAAGCAGTAATCGCCTCAAGGTACTTACGTTACTGGTTGTTGAAGGTGCAGAGAGATTCTGGCGAACCAGAGCTTTTATAAAGTCTCCAAAATTTAAGTTTAGTGCGACCTAGTATACACCAGGGATACACCTGGGTAGAAAGATACGCTTGTGCATTCGAGGACGGGAAGGCAGACGGCAAGCTTCAGTTGTGTTTTGTAGGATATCTACGAAACAATCCCAGACGGATTAAGTGATCCCCCCACAATGTGAAAAGCATTTGGGCCAAGCAACCTGCTGGAGGAGGGAACGGAGAAGGGGGAAGTCAATTCTACCCTGCAGTTTGTGCGTTAAAGAAGGTCGAACGATTTTGGCGTTCACCAGTAAAGAGACCATGGAGTGGTCACTGGTGCCAAGATGGTCGAGTAGTGTAGTACCGTAAACAATGCTGTCATCCTGTGTAAAGACCAAGATAAAATATTGGACCCACGAATATTTACTAACTGAGTGAGCCTTAGGGGATGCAAATATCAATAAAGTCGCGGTGCTGTCGAACCGAAGCCCAATCTGTTGCCCAATCAACAGAGGAGAAATTAAAATCACCAACCAAGATATTAGAGTACATTGGGTGAAATGACTCGGTAATAAAATCACACAAATCTGAAATAACGGCAACGGAATAACTACATGGTAAGTAGCCAAGAACAAAATGTAAGTTGAGGGATGGTATGGATGCACACAAGGCCTCCGAAACCTGACCTGAGCGGTCCAGCACTAAGCCAATGTAGGAACGATAGACAATCATAATCCCCCCAGCAAGGAACCTCTGTCTCGCTGCAGGACACAAAGAGGAAAGTTACCAACAATCATTTGATTAGTTAAAGATTGATTTAGCCATGTCTCAACGATGAACAGAACATCATATTGTAAATCAGCAAAAAATGCGTGAAAAGGAATTAAGTTCATGTTGATACTACGAGCATTAATATACAATAACACACTTAAGGTCGGAGGCCTGGGGATCCAAACCAGCTGTCAGGGAATGGTTAGTAGGTGTGGTCCCAATTACAGATTTAGGTTTCCCGTGCGATCCAAGATCATAACAATTTCATGCAGAAGAATTGATTTGCCTGCAGCAGTGAGGTGCAAGCCATCACGATCCATGAAGGGACGATGCTTCCAGAGTTTGTCATCAATACAAATAAAATTCACATTTTCTCCAATACACATAAGTCTTAGGAGGGTGTTGGTGTGGGAAACAACCCGGTCATCCTCTGGGCAGCGGGTGATTAAGCATGGAAGGAGTGCAATAATAGCAAATTCGTGTCTGTATTGGCAGTTTCTAATCAAATTCACTACATCTTTAATTTGGTTTACGATGCGATCAGGTCTATTATTGGTGACACTATTTGACCCAAAATACAGCAGAAAAATGGCAGTGTTCCCAGGCCAGGTCCAAGTACATGAGTCAGGGTGGTTACCCACCCGCAGGTCACGAGCGTGCGAATCACCAATAATTATTACAGGACGGTTGTCACGGAAAGGAATATTGTTAGAAGGACTAACAGGAGGACTTAGCAGATGGTGGAAAGGCCTCAGTCAACATGGACGTATCGCATGAATCATGTGGTTGTCGACATTAGAATAATTTCTCCGCTCGCAAAGCGTGCGCACCGCAGGAAACGAGGAAATACTGACCGGATTCCCTGTGGTAGCCGTGACTTGGTGTAAATTGCCTGGCGTTGTGTGTGGTACAGGTTGATTTTCACCACCAATATTTTGACGTAGAGGGGGAGGACCGTCGGCACGGATATTTGAACGGCTAAGGGATGGAATGGCATTAGTATTCTGCTGCCTGCGAGAACGTGGTTTGTACGAAGACGGAGGTTGCCTAACATTTTTTGCTAGACCCGGCTAGCAAGTATGCACAGACGATAGGGGAAGTATGTCTACATGCGAAGATTTGAGTGTAAAATCACTGGAGCTTGTAATAGAGCACAATGAAGTGATGGTAAGATTGCTGTGTGAAGTCGGTGATTGGGGTGATCCGGGTTGTACAGTTGGGAGTTTAAGTGTGGCAGTAGGCTCAGAAGCAGGCGGAGGTGATTTCAGTTCGCCAAATCCTCTCGGATAGAAGAGAGGCTAGTTTCAAGTTGAACAAAAAAACCTCCTTAAATTCGTCGAACAAAAGCTTCTATTTTTGTAGCAGGGAATTACACCGAGGCTCGAAGTCTGAGGGTACAGGTTTGGTGGTCTTACTCGCCAGGGAGCTGGCAATGGAATCAACGATTGTAGTCAACTTGAGATTTATATCAACAATGTCAACTTCTTTTTCGAGAGCGATACATTCAAGTCTTCCTAAGATACTGGAGGTTTTAGCCAGTAGATTATGAATCAGCATTGGGTCCTCAGGCTGCACAGGAGAATCTGGCGTGAGTAGTGGTCTATCCGAAAGGTGGGGTGAAGACAGGGGATCAAAATACATGGTACGGCGGCGCAATCTATTTACACGTCGAGAATATGGTGAAATAGGGTCAGGAGAAGCTGCTGGGGCAGGCACGGTAAAATCATCAATGGATGCCATTGGAGTGAATGTGGTACAGGAAGAAATCACAAATTGGGGAAAAAAGTAAAAAAACAAAACAAAGAAATACACTCGAAGCAATCTGTGGAAACAGGTCCACACTGCACAGGAAAATAAAAAAAAAAGCTCCTGGCAACGTATTTGAACTGACAGGAGGCAGAGTGTAAACAAGATGGCAGCCTCCACTAGAAGACAGCACTAGGAATCGTTCACAGTTTTAAGATGCTCAGAAAAACACAACGCACACACGCACAAACGCACAATCGAACTAGGGCAAGTTTGGAGTGCCACAATTACCAGGTTCCAAACTTACAGCCAAATACGGTACATTTACAAAATACATTAGGATTTGCATGGCGATATGAACCTACTTACATAACTCATTGGTGAACTTGGGTTTGGTACCTTTCATCTGTGTGGATGTTTACTCGATCTGGTTTACTACCTCAGTAGTCAATCTGGTTATCTCTGCTGCCGCTGACAGTATGCTATCTAGTGCTTCGTCAGAAATAACATTATTTGGGTCTAAGTCATCACTATTTGGTTCATAATTGATGATTTGGAGGAGGGTGAAGGGAAGGCATGGAATGATTGACTGCCATTAGTGAACAACAGGTCTCTTACACAGATTAAACGAAATACACTGAAACATAAAATGAAAGACTAGACTGAACTTTACAAACCTAATACGTGTCTGCTGACTAAAGTGCTACATGGCCAGCGTATAAAAAAATAAAGGTCAGCAGACTTTTGGTAGTTGTTTCTATAAAAAAATTCATCATGGCAACATGGCCTCGTACAGATATTGTTTTGTTAGTTTAGGAAGAATAACGCAATGTGCTGAATAGAAAGGAATGACAATGTATGTCGAGCACACAACCACAGCCATTTCTCCAGGGAGGCTCACTGAGTGCAACCAGCCAGAGATCAAAGGATGTAGCGAAGTCACAGTCAAGAAAACCTTTCCACCAAAACAACTGAACCCGATGGGAGAGCAGGCTAAGACACGTAAAACCAGCGGGGAGAGACCAGCTTAGCGAAGACCCCAAAACCATTGGGGAAAGAAGACAAGACGAGGAAAACAAAAAACGTTAAACAAAATACAGCTATTAATAAAAAACGTAATTAACTCAACCATTCCAGGACACAGTGTAGCATATTTGTTTATAACCAAAAAGCAAACTTGCTCCACAAAACACACAATAAAAGATACAAAGTAAAAAAAAAGCAGGCACGGTAAACTAAGCAACCAACAACCGGTTTCGATACGAGCCAAGACAACGATAATAAAAGCTATAAGGGGTTAAAATTAAGCCTACAATTCATAGTGGGATAGATAAGCCACTAAAATATGGTGACTTCAGCATTTTAGTGAGGAAAGCACCAAATTTGTCACAGATGTTAATTTAGGCATGCTGATGAAATCTGGATATAGGGCCAATTAAATTTTTCAAACCGGAAATGAAAACTGGAAGTACCTATTTTTAGCCATGAGTGAAACCATAAAAATAGCTTTACCCGTCTCCAACAATGAGAAAAAGTGTTTAAAATGTGGTGCATAATATCTTAATACTACTCTTCAGATTTCTAGGTATAACAGCCCTGACTGATTGGCGGCTTTAGGGCTGAAACGAAGGTCAAAAGATAACATTTTTTACAAAAAATCACATTGTTATCATATTCTGCTAAAGGGTTAGTTTAAAAAAATCATGTCTCATTCTAATTAAATAACAACGATTTTAGATCCTTTTTTGCCTCCATAAACATTTTCCAGGTTCAAATTTTTACTTAGAAATTATGACGTAATCAGCAACTACGGCATCACGTTGCGTAGTGTAATACAAATGTGGAGTACATGCAGGAGTACACATACATTATGATAATTCTATCAGAACGGCTACAACAATGGACGATTCGCTGTTCGAACGATGTTGTCTGTCTTATAAGTGGGCGTGTCACAGCAATCACGTGACGTACACAGTAAAGTGATAGCGCTCGAAAGCTTCCCGTTGAATCAGTTTCACTGCAATAGGAGAAATTACTACCCGATGGTCCAACTTGGCTGTGACGTAACTCGCAAGATGAAAGGAACATTGAACTCCATACACCAATCAAAACACAAACCAACTAAGGACGTTATCAGGTTTATACCCTGAAGCTATAGTACTATGAAAAAGCTATTATCCTGTAGTGTAGGTGCTTACAGCTGAATAGCATTTGTATTTAGGTTGTAGCTACTTAATGGCATAAAAAACATCTAAAGAAGAGCCGGATCTTGTATTGTAGCTGCTTAATGACTAAACTAGCCACATCGCTCGCTTTGCTTGAGAGGATTCCTTATCGCAGCGTCTCTTTAAATAAGGTATAGATGTCTACGTAGTTTGTCACTGTTCATCTGTGTCACACCATACTTATAACGCTTGTATTTTGCATGTATCTGTTGGATCGACAACAATTTTTGGGCAAATCTGCGTATATTTGCTGATTGTTACTTATAACCACCAGTTATTAACTGACTTGTTCCATGTTGGTCTGTTGCTGCCATTCATTGTTGATGAACGTTCTCGAAAAGTTAGAGGATTCCACGAAACAAATTTGGTGAACAATCGTTGTACGTTTGTACGTCTTCTCCTCCATAAGTAATCCCCTACTAATATTAGAAATGAAAGATTGAGAGAACATAGCGAAAAAAACACGTAGAAAAGCTTTAGTTTGCTCGATTAATCCACGCGTCTCAGTGCTTCAGAAACACGAATGTTTGACACCCTTTTAAAACCTGGTCTAAGGGTATGATTTTATCATACGTAATCCTACATAATACATAATCCTTTTAGGTTATTTTTGTGTGCATCCTTTCCCAGACCATCCCAGTATGCAACTAATAGCTCCATTGGTGTTGTCTCGCTTCGCTCAAGTAGGTTTGCATGAGAAAACTACGACGTCATGAACAAACACCAGGAGGGTAAAAAAAAAACTTTGACGTTATTTTTTCAGGTTCTTTCGCTTGTTTGAGGGTCATAAAATCAAGTTACAGCGTTGAAAATAGGCCTATCAGAAGCGAAATTTAATTATCTTTCGTTTGGTCCTACTCCTGTCTTTGTAGGTGCCTTGGTTAGATAGTACCCAGATCCTGTATTACCGCTGATTAACGACTGAAGTGGTTCCAGATCCTGTAATGCAGCTGCTTAACGACTAAAAAGGACTCAAATCCTAACGACTAAATAGGACCCGCAATCCAGAAGTCTGTATATAGCTGCTTAATGACTAAAGAAGACCCTGATCGTGTATTGTAGCTGCTTAACGACTAAAGAGGACTCGAATATGTATTACTAGTGTACCCCCGGCGTAACATACACCGGTCTAAACGTGCCCATCCCGCATCCCATTGCCCCCCACTAGTCTCGGAGCAGATGTCGAAAAAAATGGTTCCGTGTGCTCCTTCGTGAAGCAAGCAAACATGGGGCTTCGTTTGAATGTGTAGAAAATGAAATCCGATGGTGGGTGTCGAGCTTCCCTGTAAGAGGGTGCTACATTCGAAAATCCAAGATGGCTGCCGCACTACTATCTGAAGTAAGTTTTTGCAAAATAATGGCTTCCCAGTGCAGTTTTTCAACTTGTTAGCTATTAAGAAACTTGTAGGAAATAAAATTACCTTTCCGATTATATATAACACGGCTATGGTATGTAATTTTTCAAAAATTCAAGATGGCCGCCACATTTCTATCTCAAGTATGTTTTTTGCCAAAAAATGGCTTTCCAGTGCAGTTTTTGAACTGGTTAGCTATTGGGATACTTGTAGTCAATAACACTGCCTTTCCAAAGGTATATAACACTGCTTTGTTACACAAAGTTGCAAAAATTCAAGATGGCCACTGTGTTACTATCTCAAACATTTTTGCTAAATAATGGCTGCCCGGTGCAGTTTATGAAATGGTAGGCTATTACGATACTTGTAAAAAAAATAAAATTTATTTTCCACATAAAACTACAGTGTGAATGATTTATCACAGATTTATTACAGAATCACCACAGATGGTAAATGGTTACACATTGGATATAATCAAACTAAGCCTGGCATGGACACCTTTCACAAGATGCATTCATAGACACGGATCACTAACGTAACTGAAACTCATTACAACAAAACTCTTTAGTATTTTAAACTGGAATATGATACACAGAAGATTACAGCTACATAATAGTATTATATCTAAGAAATTTTCTAGACAACATTAGGATTTCCATCATTAAATTAGTAACATCCTCATCTTCATCATTGTCATTATCATTAGTTAGGTCAACAATTCCAGTGTTGTCACACAAGTTCTGGTCTTCACCACCTGAGCACATCTCACGGCTAGGAAGGTTGTTGCGGTTGCGTCGGCAGGGAATGTGTGACGTTTCAGACTGGACTTTGTCAGCTCTAAAAGGTCTTGAGGAGCACAAGGTTCTGTACAGGCAATGGCTTCAAATTTCCCACCCACAAGAGACCTGCCTAGATCATAGGTTGAGGGAGCTCCGGATGCCTTCAATTATCTTGAGCCCAACCCATTATTTGGTGGTGTACACGCAAAAAAGCTGGACAGAGACATGCCCTTGTCGGTGCAAGATGTTCTTCAGTCTTCTGTTTCGTGGTGAAGAACACTTTACCTCCCCAATGTCTGTTATTTTGGTTTGCGGTACACACCTGAGAAATGAATGCTTATAATATTTGTGTATTGTCGCAGTCGGTGGAGGGTTCAGAATGGCTCATCATTCCCAATGCATATAATTTCATGTCTAGCTGCGTAGAAAACATTCCACCATATTATCTTTCCTTTTCCGGTAAATGACCCAATGATATCAGCACCAGAAAGAGCTAGAAGTCCTGGGTGTTCAGCCTTGTTAGGCCCTAGTGTGCCGCAGAATCCCCGAAGATGAATCAGCAATAGGATGATGGTCCATTCTGGTACCGACTTCACTGACAATTTACAAATGCTAGAAGCATTCGTTTGTTAGGTGTGTGTACATTGAACCAAAATGACAAACATTGGGGATGTTAGCTGGTGGCTCTTCACCAAGAAACAGAAGACTGGTGAACATCTTGCACCAACAAGGGGATCCCTCTAGCCAGCTCTTTTGCGTGCTCACCAACTAGCAATAGTTTATGCTCAAGATAATTAACGGCATCCAGAGCTCCCTTCACCTGATCTAGGCTGGACTCTTGTGGATGGGAAACTTCAACCCGTTGCCTGAACATAACCTTGTGCACCTCAAGAACTTTTAGAGCTGAAAAAGAGCTCCTGTCTGAAATGTCGATCACGTCTCCCTGTTGATGCAGCCGCAACAGCTTTCCCTTGAAAAGAGATGTGCTCATATAGTAGAGATGAGAATTTGCACGATTACATTGGAATTGTTGACCTGACCAACAATAATGACAATGATGAAGATGAGTGCGTTACTAATGACAATTACGAAGATGAGGGTCTGATGTTGTCTAGACTAATATCTCTATTATATATAATTGCAATCGTCTGTATTATTCCAGTGTCAAAATATGTCGAGTTTTGTCGTAATGAGTTTCAGGTGTGTTAGTGACCCTTGTCTAGGAGTGCATCTTGTGAAAGGTGCCCATACCAGCAAGGGTAAGGACCCTTTCACAAGGTGATCCATATTACCCTTGATACCAGACTTTATTTGATTATCCAGTGACGGTGACAAATCTGTGATAAATCCTTCACCAAAGAGTTTTATGTGGAAATTTAATTTTATTTCCTACGAGTTTCCTAATAGCTAACCCGTTAAAAAACAGTACTGGGAATCCATTATTTCGCAAAAAACTACTTGAGATAGTAATGTGGTGGCCATCTTGAATTTGCAAACATATGTACCATAGCCGAATCCTTAACATGGTTTCTGTCCTTCTGCCCAGGGTTCTTCAATTTTTGAGGAGGTGCGATATACGACAAGAACTAGATTTGGGGTTGGGTTACAATTCTGTAATGTGTGGCACAGTGGCATCCCGGCCCACTGCACTGTTATTGAGGATGGTGCTATTGACCTGGCTGTCGACGCGACATTAAGCCTCAATCCTTCTATCTTGAATTTTGCAACTTTACATACCATAACGGCTATATACCTTCAGAAAGTTAATTTTATTTCCTGCAAGTTTACTAATAGCAACCATTCAAAAACTGTACTGGGAAGCTATTTATTTTGGTAAAAACGTACTAAAGATAGTAGTATGGCGGCCATCTTGAATTTTTTCAACTTCACATACCATAGCCGTGTTATATATCATCGGAAAGGTAATTTTGTTTCCTACAAGTTTCCTAATAGCAACCAATTCAAAAACTGAACTGGGAAGCCATCATTTTGCAAAAACTTAAGATAGTAGTATGGTGGCCATCTTGAATTTTTTCAACTTCACATACCATAGGCATGTTATGTATATCATCGGAAAGGTAATTTTATTTCCTTCAAACTTCCTAATAGATAACAAGTTTAAAAACTGCACTGGGAAGCCAGTATTTTGCGAAAATGTACTTCAGATAGTAGTGCTGCAGCTATCTTGGATTTTCGAATGTGGCGCCCCTCTTACAGGGAAGCTCGACACCCACCCTTGGATTTCATTTTCTACCCAATCAAATGAAGCCGTTGACACCTATTGCATGTTTCCTTCACGAAGGAGCACACGGGATGACATCTGCTCCCAGACTACACCCCGGATTCCCCCGTTTGTGTAGTCTGAATATCCCCATCCCTGCCCTCCTCCCTTTCAACCCCTGCTGATTTGTTTTCATTGTATCAATACGCCTGTAACAATCAGTACCAAACGAAATATGCTTTAATAATGCATTGTCGGCCTCTCACCGTCGTTCATTATAGTGCATGTTGATTATGATGAATTTACTTGCCCAACCTAAGCGTATTATCATACAAGGCGATATGTATATACTAGTTGTGCCCGTGCGCACCCCCCCCCCTATCTACCATCCACACATCCCTGCTCCCCCTTCCCCTACCACACCCCGTTCCTGCACTCCCACAGTGTGCGTTCTGATATCTCTCTGCTTCCCTCTGGCACCTCAGGTGTTTGGTCTTTGGTTTTAAAATTATCAAACCGAAGACCGAACATGTGAATGGCTCCCACATGGCCTTCCCCCCACACACAATTACTTTAACCCCCAATTCCCACACTCCTGCTACCGCCCGGATTTGCATTCGTGTCCCCCCCACCCCATACACACTTGCCCGCCTCCCCCTCCCCGAAAACGTCACCCCGTGACATTCTCCCTTTGGTGCAGCCCCGGAAAAGTCGCTGGCGTGTGTTTGACTGAAGGCTAAAAAAAAACCTATCACTGAGAAATCCAGCATTCAGTGAGCAAGTAATCCCATGTTTAAGTTAATCCTTTGAAACAATTCACTTCGGTGTCATGCATTGGCCGCCACACACTTTCCCTGGCACCCTCTTCCGCACCCCCCGAAAACACCGCCCCGAGATATTTCCCCTTTGGTGCAGCCCCGGAAAAATCGCATGCGTATGTTTGACTGAAGGCTAAAAAAAGCCCTGAGAAATCTCGCATTCAGTAAGCAAGTAGCCCTATGTTTTAAGTTAATCCTTTGAAACAATTCACCTCGGTACCGTGCATGGCGACATTGTTGCAAGCAACGATTGTTGCCGATCACTTAAAAACAATTCAACTCCTTTCTGGAAATGAATGTTTAGGAAATAAATGCGCCTTTCCATCGTATCAAGCTGCCAATTTCGAGGCCCCCGTGGGCCTCGAAATTAAGAACCAATCGTCGTTTGGTTTAAAGTTGTCTGGTTTAGTAGACACGGGTTGTTTTTTTTTAAGCTCAAACGCCGACAATGGCACAGTCCATGCGACTAACACTTTGTTGGCGGCTTTGGCACCACAACAATACCAAAAAACGAACCCAAAAATGGTGCGGCTGGTCTGGTAAGTGGCGCCATCTCTTCAAAGACTTTGGAAAAAGTGTTATAACCCGAACGTGTAGTCCAAGGCCGTCAATAGACGGCGACATGGCAGGTTTGGTAAATGGCACCATCTGTTCGAGGACGTTGGAAAAGAGTCCCAACCCGAATTTGAAGGCGAATCCGTTAACAGATGGCACTACAGGGTGGGATACTTGATTGTACGATGGAATGGCATGGCCGGTGATTTGGCCGCCTGCTGCCTATTATATATGTAGATATGATTGAAGTCCTCTCTCCAGCAAAACTAAAACTATTAATTTCTCCGTTTCTATTCAATATATTTCGACCAAACTAAGCCAGATAGTAGATAGCAACTTTTCCAAACTTTACACCAACTTTTATGCAATTCCGTGCAAGAGTAAACGTAGGGAGCCAGACGTAAATTTGAAAACTGTTCACTTGTTGTTGTTCTTGTTCTGGTTCTTGTTCTTGGCTGACATGGTTTCAGAAAAAACTACTGCACCTACCTAAAATCTGAAACATGATCTGAGCAGAAATTTCCTTGGGCATCAACCTTAAGGAACCACTTTTTCAATTGGACCATCCATTCCGGAGTTACGGGACCCTAAACGATCATTTTGATTGTTTTACATTGTTTTAACCATTGTATTTAAGGACCAATGCCACTCAGCAAACTCCAGATACATTCTTCGTGCATGCAACAATCGACTGCATGCATAAACCTTTACAGCGCGACACCATAGACGTAAAAAAAGGTACATGGATTACAAACAAAAACGTCGAGTGTGGCGTAAAAAAAGAGGTTATATGATTGAAGTTTCATTTTACTTGTTAAAATGTAAACGGATAAAAATTGGTAATTTTTAATTGTAATAATCAAATGTACAATTCAGAAAATTGGATTTGTTTAAGTGCTGTTGTGCTTTAGCAATCATATACGTTACGTAAAGCAGAACAGCAGTTAAACAGATCAAATTTTTTGAATTGTACATTTGATTATTTCAATTAAAAATCACCAAGTTTTATCTGTGTACATTTTAACAAGTAAAATGAACTTCAATCATATAACCCCTTTTTTACGGCACACTTGACTTTTTTGTTTGTATATATATAGATAGCAAGCTATACCGTTGACCTCAGATAGGCCACACTCCTGCATTATAGTTGACAAATGGCTAAAGAAGGCCCGGATTCTGTATTGTAGCTGCTTAATGACTAAAGAGGACCCGGATCCTGTATTGTAGCTGCTTTAAGACTAAAGAGGCCCGGACCCTGTATTGAAGCTGCTTAACGACTAAAGAAGATTGGGATCCTGTATTGAAGCTCTTTAACAACTAAAGAGGACCTGGATCCTGTATTGTAGCTCCCTCTCAACTAAAGAGGACCCCGATACTGTCATGCAGCTGCGTAATGACTAAAGAGGACCCGAATTCTGTACTATAGCTAGCTATACAGTTGAAGTTGGCCTCAGATCCTGCATTGTATGTAGCTGCCTAATTGAAGGAGAAGACATGGACCCAGCATTATATGTAGATGACTAATGGCCAAAAAAGGCCCAGCAGCTGCGTACTGGCTGAAGAACACCCTTATCTTGTAATGCTTCTGCCTAATAGCTGAGAAAGACCGGGTCTTGCTTTGTAGCTGCCTAATGGCTGCAGAAGAGCTTTATCCTGCAATGCAGCTGCTTAACGGCTGAAGAAGACAGGAAACCGAAAGTAGCAACGTTCTGGTTTTCGTTTACATTTCAAATTATTAGTCGTCGCGATTAAGGTGAATGTTTTGGTGCGTTGATATAACTTCTTTGAAGGGCCGAACTTGGCGGTCCCTTTTACCAGTTGATTGTAGCTAGTTCTACGGCTGAAGATGGCTTCAAATCCTGGATTGTAGCTATCTAACGGTTAAAAAAGACTCGGATCTCTCATTATACTGTAGCTGCCTAATGACTGACGAAAAGCTGGATTTGGCAGGCTAGAGTAGAGTCAAACCTACACTAAGGAGGATAATCCTTTAAAGCTGTCTATACAATAGATAGAAGGAAGAGTCACATTAAACGAGCAAGTGTTAAGTTGAGTAGGTGCTAAACCTGGTCTGTACAGCCAGACTCTTCATAGAGGCTGAAGAGGAGCCAAATTCTTTCTCTTGTGTGTCGAAATATTCAGAATGAATCAGTTACTCAGCGTGGGTATTTAAGGAGTAAGTTTTGTGCTGGTCTTTTTATGTTTGGAAGGAGTGAAACTTTAGCATTGACGCATTTACTGATAAGACGTATACTCGCTTTGCAGTATCTGAAGATTGAGGAATCAGTATACTTTAGTATATAAAGCCTTTACGTGTACACATGTAACTTCTGAAAGCAGGCAAGAAGTTATTTGGAGAAACACGTATTTTCACAAGGGTTTAAATACTAAGAAAGAGTTAGATCCTTTGTGATTATGAGTTTTTAGGGATAGAGTGGTCACAAAACACCATTGCTATGCTGTGTTCGATAAACTGACAATAATCCAGTTTTCTGTGATTGCTGACGATTCTCCGTTGTTCCCTAAAGGTTGAGACAAAAACGAGCCCATTTTCTGTAGCTTGCTAGAGGATGAAATTAGATCACAAACAATTGAGTGAAGCTGCTTGTAGCTGAAAAGATGCCAGATCCTGTGTAAAGAGACACCAGCCCATCTGTGCACACTCAAATAGAGAATTTTCCTGACAGAAATTTGCTCACTTGATCGTGTACTAAATTCGCCCAATCACAACCGACTTACAGTGAGAATTTCCCTGACCGAAATTTGCTTACTTGATCGTGTACTAAATTAGCCCAATCACAACCGACTTACAGTGAGAATCTCCCTGCCAGAAATTTGCTCACTTGATCGTGTACTAAATTCGCCCAATCACAACCGACTTATAGTGATAATCACGCAGTAGCTATCAAAAGCTACTGCGTGATTATCATTGTAAGTTGATGTTCATTGGCTAAATTTAAAACTAACGCAGTTAGGCAATATCCTGTAGCTTTCATTGGTCGACGCAGTGTAATGCAAAACCGTGCAAAACATGGCGAGCGCTTTCTGAAGTTAATACGCTTTCGGTAGTCACTCGCTTCAAACGTTACACAATTGACATGTTACGATACGTTTGTTGAATTCATTTCAAATAAAAGTATGTATTTTCCTACCAGTAACATTCCGGAAGGCCTTTTCTTTCGAAATACGCACTGTGTCGTTCATTTGCGTAACCTAGCAATGCCTACAACCACACGTAGACGCCGGCGGCGAAACCCGTTAATCCGCCTGTGTCGTTGTTAGGCCTAACTTCAACGTAACCTAGCAACAAATTCTGAACATCGTTTTGAAATTTATTACGTGCCACTACAGTCCATATTTGATTGTTTTTTTTTATTACTCTTGCAATTTTCGAAAAAATGAAATTATGTAATGTATTTATTAATTTATTATTACGGAATTGTTTAAAATAAAAAGTTTGGAGGTGTGCACAAAATGAAAAATTCTTCAGCGGCAGCGAATATCAATTTTATTCCTGGCGGCCGTAGTGCCAATCGGCGCGCCGATATTTGGACGGCAGTGCGACTTTTATAAAATTTTAAATGTTGCGTACGAAATTTAGAGTGCTGAATACTGAAATATGACGTGAAATTCTCTAACTAAATACCCCGCGAGCTATTGAAAATTGTCAAATTTTTTTCAACACTCGTGTTTTGGCCCATTAAACTCACTCGTGCTATTTATTGGCAGATAATTTCCCTCGTGCTACGCACTCGAGAAATTGATGTCTGCCTAAATAGCACTCGTGAGTTTATAGGGTCCAAAACACTTGAATTGAAAAAAAATTTCGATAATTTCCTTAGCTCTTGGGATATTATGTTTGATAATCACGCAGTAGCTTTCAAAAGCTACTGCGTGATTATCACTGTAAGTCGATGTTCATTGGTTAAATTTAAAACTAAATCAGTTAGGCAATATCCTGTAGCTTTCATTGGTCGATGCAGTGTAATGCAAAACATGGCGAGCGCTTTCTGAAATTGAAACGCTTTCGGTAGTCACTCGCTTCAAACGTTACACAATTGACATGTTACGACACGTTTGTTGAATTCATTTAAAATAAAAGTATGTATTTTCCTACCAAAAACAATACGGAAGGTCTTGCTCTCGAAATACTCACTGTGTCGTTCGTTTCCGTAACCTAACAACGCCTGCAATCACACGTAGAAGCTGGTGGCGAAACCCGTTAATCAGCTTGTATCGTTAGGCCTAACGTCAACGTAACCTAGCTACAAATTCTGAACACCGTTTTAAAATGTATTACACTCCACTACAGTCCGTATTTGGTTGTTTTTTTTATTTACGCTTGAAATTTTAGAAAAAGTAAAATTATGTACTGCATTTATTAATTTATTATTATGGAATTGTTTAAAGTAAAAAGTTTAGAGGTGTGCGCCAATGAAAAATTCTTCAGCGGCGGCGAATATCAATTTTATTCATGGCGGCCGTAGTTCCAATTGGTGCGCCGATATTTGGACGGCAGCGCGACTTTTATAAATTTTTTAAATGTTGCTTACTAGTGGGGGAGCAACTGGTAAAATTTGGGAGTCCGTGTAAATTTTGTGATACAATATTCCGTTTTTGTTTGTTTGTTAACTGGTACCCCAAAGAGCACGAAAACGCTTGTTGCCACTTCAGGAACTTATGCAGGGGTGGGGGGAGGGGTGGAGGGGGAGGGGAGGGGAAGCACATTGCCGGACACTACGTTTTTGGCCATAACTTTCTCAATCTTTATGATAGAGAACCCTAATTTGGCTCAATTTAAAGAAAATTTAATTACCTAAAAATTTTACTCCGTACAGAATTTGCCTAAAACACGAAATTAACCTGTTATAGGCAGAAACACTTAAAAATCGTACATTTTTTAAACTTATTTTTGCTGATGAAGTTAATTTCGATTGTCCGACAAATTTTGTATGCTTTTGTATGATAGCACTGCCGACTACTGTTTAAAGGTTGAAAAATAGGTGTGTGTCCTTTTTAATCACTTGTACATACTCGGCATCAAGCACAGCCATAGCAGATGAAATTATAAAGAATCATGAACAGGGTGATGGATTTTTGGTCAATCCAACTGTACCACCACTGGCTTGCATACTTCTTTTAACACGCTCTAAAGCATGGTCACCTCTAATTCCACAAAATCGAACTATGTTTCTATTTACAGCCCAGTTTTGCACGCAAAACTTATATAAACTTTAGGGCTTTCAATTTCTACGGTTTATTTATGCGTAATGGTGTTATTGTGAGCAAATAGGTACTTGACAAGCCAATCTAGTGAAGAGAGGTTAACGTGAGAGCAGCTGCCGCGTGAGGGCAGTGCATGCCTATTTATTACATTGCATCACACCTGATTGGTTAGTTACAGGTGATACACACAGCGAACCTGTGTGTGTTAATACAACTAACTACACTGAATAGTAGTGCCTGTAACCAGACACTACATCTTCCATGAAGTCGACGTTGTCTGGCACAAATATAAGTATCGTTTTCTTACAATAATAACACCACATTGTTATTGCAGATGGTGTCTACAATGCACTCTACTAATTGAGTTTCATGCCTTAGAAGACGGCTGTATTCAATAGAAAAGCCCAATCTGCGAAGCAAATTAACAAGTTTTGTTTCTAGTGGCTTGGTGAATTGCAATACCGACAGAAAACTGATGAGGAATGACACACGGTCTGTATTTCATTAGGAGATGAACATCTCACTTGCCTCTCACTGTGTGTCAGAGCCGTAACAGTTTGTGAAATACTAATGGCTGCAATCTTCACAGCAACTTCATTTCTGTGTGATGAAATGCTTTCTCCCCCCCAAGCCAACTGAACCGTACACCTCAGGAGGAATTATGTTATCGGGTATATTAACAGTCCTGTGAACACTTTTCTGCTCCATGAATGCACTTTCGGAATATAAGAGCTGCATTGTAAGAGGCAGTTGACAACATACAAGTTCTATAGCTACGAGATAGTTCTGGTAATCGTTCACTATCGCTTTCTTATTCTGCAACTCTACTTAAAGACTGTTCTATACCATCCAGACCAATACCAAAATGCCTAAGTTATTCTGACTTCAAAATTTCATCTACTGTAGACCACTCTGAAAGTAACAATATTAAGGTATGGGTTAAAGGAAGAGTATAAAATAAAATTGGAGTGCTTTTTGTAAGGCGATATGTAATTTGACGTTAGTGAAGAGTTGTCCTAAAAATCAAGTATCCCTAAATGGTAAGCATTCGATTCTTATGCAACAACAGCTTTGCTTTCGACTGGAGACCATGTTACCCCACTGATACCTACACCTCAAACGGAATGGTCAGCATTGTACGCTGTTCTCCTTTTAACACATAGTAATGGGGCAGGACCCAAAACGAATTGGACATGTGCTTATACATCCAAGATAAAAAAAGAACTGCAAATGGCCATGTGCCATTTTTTTTCAGGTCATGGGAATAAACATAACTTTGGTTTGCTTAGATGCATTGGAAACTTCATTGAAAACCGTTGACTAGTATGACTCTGATGCAACAAGTTCCATTCTATAGAGGTTAAACATGTATCGTTTGTAGAGGCATGGAAGAACATTTAATAACTGTTGAACCTATGTTTACTCTTTAGAACTCAGCGTACGGAATCAAAAGATGCATTAGAAAAAAACAATCCAATGCCTAAAAGGAACATTTTCAACCAAAGACAATAAAACAATGATAATGGCATACAAGAAAGCTAAAAATGTACTAGTGGTTTGTGGAATCTTCCAAGCAATGGATGAATTCGATGCAATTTTAGATAAGAATCCAACAGCATAGGCTGTATTACTTTACGTACAAATGATTACTGAATTATGCCAGTTGGTAACTTATTAAAGAACGGCGCATGACTGGGGATTTCACTTCTTATCACTAGATGGACTTGTGACGTGCTTCCTGCTCACGATAAACATCATTATGCATGGATGATACTGGTGTACTTGGCTGAAATGCAAATGGTAGAAATTGAAAGCCTTAAAGTTTATAAACAGTTTTAAGTGGGAAAGTAGGTTGTCAACAGAAACATAATCCCATTTTGTGCAATAGGAGCTGACCAAGCTTTAGAGCGTGTTAACAGAAGTATGAAAGCCAATGGTTGGTACAGTTGGATTGACCAAAAATCCATCACCCTGTACACGATTTTTTCTAATCCCACCTGCTACAGCTGTGCTTGCTGCTGGATATGTATGAGGGATTAAAAAGGAAGCACACCTATTTTCAGCCTTTAAACAGCAGTCGGCAGTGCTATCATACGAAAGCATAAAAAATTTGTCTGACCATCGAAATTAACTGTTTATTAGCTAAAATAACTAACAAAAATTGAAAGATTTTTAGTTATTTCTGCCTATAACAGGTTACTTTCTTGTTTTAGGCAATTTCTATACGAATAAAGGTTTTAGGTAATTAAATTTCCTTTTATTTGAGCCAAATTAGGGTTCACTATCATAAAAATTAAAAAAGTTATGGCCAAAAACGTAGTGTCCAGCAATGCGCT
>JAHWFP010087679.1:0-34037 GCA_023313725.1 Lithobius niger | reverse complement strand
TCACTGTAAGTCGGTTGTGATTGGGCGAATTTAGTACACGATCAAGTGAGCAAATTTCGGTCAGGGAAATTCTCACTGTAAGTCGGTTGTGATTGGGCGTATTTAGTACACGATCAAGTGAGCAAATTTCTGTCAGGGAAATTCTCACTGTAGGTTGATGTTTATTGGCTAAATTTAAAACTAAATCAGTTAGGCAATATCCTGTAGCTTTCATTGGTCGACACAGTGTAATGCAAAACCGTGCAAAACATGACGAGCACCTTCTAAAGTTGATGCACTTCCGGTAGTCACTCGCTTCAAACGTTACACAATTGACATGTTACGATACGTTTGTTGAATTCATTTCAAATAAAAGTATATATTTTCTTACCAAAAACAATCCGGAAGGCCTTTCTCTGGAAATACTCACTGTGTCGTTCGTTTCTGTAACCTGGCAACGCCTGCAGCCACACGTAGAATCCGGTGGCGAAGTCTGTTAGCCGGACTGCATTGTTAGGCTTAACGTTAACGTACAGCACCATTTTGAAATTTATTACGCTCCACTACAGTACGTATTTATTTATTTTTTTCACTTACTCTTGCAATTTTAGAAAAAGTCAAAATGTGTACTACATTTACTAATTTATTATTACGCAATAGTTTAAAGTAAAAACCTATGGAGGTGTGCACCAATGAGAAATTCTTCAGCGGCGGCAAATATCAATTTCAATCCTAGCACCCGTGGTGCAAATAGGTGCGCCAATATTTGGAGGGCAGCAGCGACTTTTATATATTTTTTTAATTCTGCATACGTAATTTAGAGTGCTGAATAATGTAAAATGACGAGAAATTCTCTAACTAAATACCCCGCGAGCTATTGGAAATTATCAAATTTTTTTCAACAATCGTGTTTTGGCCCAACACATTTAACTCACTCGTGCTATTTATTGGCAGATAATTTCCCTCGTGCTTCGCACTCGTGAAATGAATGTCTGCCTAAATAGCACTCGTGAGTTTATAGGGGCCAAAACACTCGAGTTGAAAAAATTATCGATAATTTCCTTAGCTCTTGGGATGTTACCTATGATAACAACTCTGGAAAGCTGTCAGACATACAGTGGGAGTTACATTCTACCTGTGTAAATGTTGGAAGATTGAGAAGATTAAGACTGGTTGATTCGCATGATCTTTACTTATAGTTGTTTGAAACTGAGAACTCATTCCATGTCATACCACGTATGTTTACAGTAACTTGAAGTTTAAAAATCTTCAGCCTACAGTTATTCTGATTATTGTTGTGCTACGAGACCTTGTCTGCCAATAATCGTTTGGAGACAAGGAAAGTTGATTGGGTACATAATTCTTCTCCCTTATGTGTTGCTGTAAGAGTGTAAGAAGGTAGCCATCTGGATGAAGCTATCTGGTGTTGACAAAGATGAGGTAACGATAAACCTTATTTGTATAATTCCTGGAAAGTAGAGGGCAGACAAACCTTGCTTTCAGCCAAAAGGCTAGTGTAAGGTATCCTTTCCACTGAAGTCAGCCTCCTATAGATCATTCCGGCTCAGTACAATCCCTTTCTGTCTTGGAAATTTTTTCGGATGGGTCTTTTACGAGTTGATCAATTTGTTTTTATTTCCCATTCCAAACCTTAGTTTCGTTTTCATGATTTGATTAGTGATCGACGCAGCTAGTTTTTCCCTCCACACCAGAGAAGGATCCTCTCTCACTCTCTGAGCTTTGGAAATGAGGACTTCATTATGAGGAAGATATATTGTTCATTGCATGCTTCATCTAGTTTATTAATTCTCAGATCTCCTCGAGCCCACATTTTTCCAGTTTGGTGCCAGGCTGCAGTATTGGTAGCCCAACAAATGCAGTTCGAGTTGTAATTTATCTATGATTTTGTTTACGATTCCTTTTCCAGAACTGATACAGGTAGCTCTTTTCATCCCACTCGTCTCGCAAAATACAACTTCCGTCTGTCGGTCTTTTTTTTTGAGGTTACAATAAAGGATGGTTCGTGTACGTTAGAAGTGATGTTTACATTTGATGCAGTACCTCATATTTATGTTTTTTGTTTCCATGATTCTTTGATTTATATACAGTATGAATTTTTTTAACCTAAACCTAAATTTTGATAAGCTACCCTTTTCTCCTGAACAGTTATAATTTGTCTTTCCTGCATTTCTGATAAAATTTCGACCATCTTGTTTCTATGTCCATCATGGCCAGAAACCCCAAATTTATACAAAATCCTAAGTTACTTCATCAAGTCATTAGGATCGTCGTAATATTTATAATCGTCTTTGCTTGAATAACCCGCTTCTTTAACCATGCCCTTTTCTTTTTTTGATTTCATGTGTCCCCAAATCGGAGTGATGTATTGATGTGTACTTGATGCTACAGTTATATTTGAGTTTATGAGTAGTGGGGTCGTTAGTGTGATAAATGGCATTGGCATTAGTATTTTTTAACTTAGCCACATAAGCTGCTTTAACATCAGGTACATAGGTGAATTCTTTCAACTCTTTAAAAACTAGCAAATTCCAAAGCCCGTCAATTCCCACATACTGTATGCCACTGACCACTATGTCATATTCAAAAAATTTAACCAATTTATTCCCGAAGGTCAGCTCGCCTTTTTTAGTGTCATACTGTAGCCCAAATACTTACTAGTCAGTCTCCATTGGATTTTCGATAAATAAACAGGCCAGGTAACAAATTATCGAGGGACCTTAGATGGCTATGTTAGGGAGTTCAGGTATGGTAGAAATGCGTCTATGTTGCAACACGGAATATGTAGGTGTAGCTTGAGGACCGGTGCTCATTTAGACATTTCCAGTTTTGAAAGGAATCTTGGGAGGAATTCAAATATAGGAGCCTGAGCCGGAGTTGAGTATTTGCGAGACTGAAATTGAGAAGGGTTGGCAATGTCTTCTCACTACGAGTAATGACATCAGAAGGACTCAACGACAAACCCAATGCCTCACCGTCTTCCTCATCAGATTCTTCCTCTTTGTAAGCTTTAATTGGTGTAGTTTGCGTGTGATATGCTAGAGTTTTTACACCACTTTCTGATGTTGGTTTTATAGTGCCTGTTTCAGAGTGCTTACTAATGATTAAAAATATCCTTGCAGTGATTCTTCTTGCTCTCTCTCACTCTAACATTGATTTTAAAACTTTTTAGTTAAACGTCTTACAAGTTTTGCGATTTCTCGTTTTGTCTCTATTCTTATAGGTAAAAATGAACGTTGCTATTGCCCCTCATTTAACATTTTGTTTATTGATAAAAACAATAAGATTTTTTCAAACACGTTCTGCGCAATGTTTTAAAGTCCAAAAATTCCATGTTAGGATTTTCGTAAATGTGTTTTTAATTTAACTCATCCACGTGGAAAAGGATTAATAAATTTGTGTTGTCTCTGACCACTTGTTTTGGAATTCTTGGGGAGAACTGACTGCAATAAAAAGAACATCTGCGTTTGAATGACGTTCCTGAGCAAAGTAACATTTGATATTCGTTGTTTGTCTAATAGGTAATTATTGTCAAAAAGAATCAGGTTTCGAAATTTTGGTTCCAGTTCTTCAGGCAGAAATAAATCAATTTAAGAATGAATTAAAAATGCTTCTTTCTCTCCAATGTTTTCCTTAATTTCAGCAAATATAGACTGGAAAACTTTGTACTTTGATCGACGTAAAGTTTTACTGTAAGTAAATAACCGGTTGTAGTCAAGCCATCTTATGTTACAGATGAAATGAAACAGTAAGTTATTTTTTTTTGCAATTTGCAGGCCCTGTAATTAAACATCCAATTTTTGAAGGTAGACATGGATAATTTTTAGGTTCTTTCTTAAGCACAAAAAAGTCAGTTTTAAATTTTTATTACTTTTTTTTTATTGACACATTTTTTAATGCTTACGGAGATACCAAACCCATAAAGTCTTCATCGGTAAACATCTGAATGGGCTATTCGAAAGGCTAGGTTGCACCATAATTTCACATTGCTGGGTGTTTATTGTTACCATACATCGCTGTAATTTTTCCAGTGACTTTGTCAGGTTTAAAAGGTTGTAATATGTTAAGTTAAACCGGGGTTTGTCAATAACATTTTTGTTTAGTTTCCGTTTAGTTTTGTGAATATTCTTGTACACCCAAGAGCAGTATGTTTTGGTGGAAAGCACGCCCTTTTGAGAAACCCCCAAGTCCCCCCTGCTGGCTCCCTCCTTCTTCTCTGCAGATGGGGGCCCCCCCTCCTATTTTATTTGTTTTTTTCAGTTTTGCTGTTTGTGGAGCATTTTTCGGCGTGAACTTTTTTGTTGCGATTTCCTGCAGATGGGCCCTTTCTTATATGCATTTTTTTGCATGTTTTTTGTTTTCTAAAGTAGTGTTGTTTTGGGAGCATTTTTCACAAGTTATGCAGATGCGGGGTGTTGAAACGGCACGAGTCGTGCATGAAACGTACAAGAAGGTGTTGTTTAATATTAGCGTAGTGAGAACTCTGGGGTCTTACATTTGTTCAGAGGTGCACAGACTAAAAACTGTCACCATCAACAAGTTGGATTTTAGTCCCTATGACGACAAGAGATCGGTCTGCGACGATGCAGTCAGTACCCAAGCTTATAGGCACGTGAATTCATCTTAAACTATCTATTTTATCCGTCCAGCTGTTGTACTAGGAGTCATAACCTTTCCATTTAACGAAATAAAGCATTTTCCCATCATTTCTCTTCTTTACGTAATACTTGCTCCACTAGAAATAAATCGGGAACTAAGGTTTTTTGAATTTCTTGTTCGTAGAATCCTCCGAGCACTGGTTCACCAGACCCATCCTTAAAAGATACGTAACTGGTTGGGTTTTTAACATTTTACGGATCATGAAGACTTCGTTGGTAAAATTTTGCAAATATCCTTTATCGAAATATTTTTTACTTAAGAAATCCTGGCTTTATTTCCTACGGGAAACTTGGGTTTCTTCAGCATTTGTTTAGGGCTAGTTCATTTCAGCAACAGTTCGTGACGTCTGGTTACTTAGGTTGGTTTCAGTTTTGTGGTGGAATGAACTGTGTCGTTATAATCCGAAACCAACTCGTCGATAATGTGTATCCACTTGTAATTTCCCTGCCTGGTGAATTTTTTCCACATTTGAGTTTTCAGTGTTCTGTTGAAATGTTCAACCATGCTCGCTTTCTTCTCGGAGTACTTAGAGTACATGTTGACGTTATGGCGCCTAAATAGCACTTTGAAATCTTTATTGTAGAACTCGCTGCCTAAATCGAATTGCAAGTTTTTAGGAGGAGACGCTCCGACGAGTATCTTCTTGAAAGCTTCGGTAACGTCTCTACCGGATTTAGATTTAAGGGGAATGGCCCAAGCAAACTTAAACAAGCCGTTAATGCAAGTCAGTAGGTAGTTAAACCCTTTATTTAGCTGAGAGTACTGTATCATCTCACCCAAGTCAGCCTGCCATAGATCATTTTGTCCCAGTACAATCACCTTCCGTCTCGGAAAATTTTTCTGCGTTGGTTTGTGAAGTTCGTTTAAGAGTTGATCCATTTTTTTATTTCCAATTCCGAACCTGAGTTTTGTTTTCATGATTTTCTTAACGCCGGAAGCCGCTAGTTTTTCCCTCCATGCTAGAGATGGATCCTTTCTCACCCTTTGTGCTTTTGAAATGAGAACTTCATCGCGACGTGGCGATCTTTTAAGTCCGAGCTCTCGGCATACGCTATATCGTGTTCTTTGCAAGTTTCGTCTGGTTTATTTATTCCAGGATCTCCAAATGCCAGTCGCTTCTTCAGCTGAATTCCAGGGACGTGGTATTGATACCCCGGTAAATGTATTTCAACGAGCAAGTTATCTATGATTTTGTTTACGAGTCCCTTCTCCACTTTGACGAATTAAGCTTTTTTTATACCACATATATCACAAACCACAATCTCCATCGGTCTGCTTTTTTTTGAAGTTGTAGAAACTGGTGGTTTTGACTGGTTAGAAGTCGAACGTTTGCATTTTACGCAATATGTCATCTTGATTTCTTTACGGTTGCTTTTTTTTTACTATAGTACAATCTTCTTTCATCTATTTAAAAAAATGACATTATGGATTCCTGTTCGATTATTCTCACCGGCAAAGACTCCGACTTAAAATTAATCTTAACATACCCATCCATTTGAACTCTAAAAAAAAATTACGAACTGGCTCTGCCTAATTTAGACACTTATAACAGCATACACAATATCACCTCAAAAAATAATGAAATTCAGTACACGACTGATGCTGGTGCGTCCTGGCAGAAAGTGGACACAACAAGGATACCATTACGATTCTCCTGAATCTAAACACTTTGAGAACAGATTTTATAATTACCGATCGACCTACGGCTTGTCCTTTTTGGGTAATAAGGGTTTGGCTCCAGTTTCGGGGTTTGACTTAGGCAACTGCATGAGAAGTCGTGAAAGTCAAAATACCGTCGACATTATGAGCATCAATACAATTTTCGTGCGCGTCGATATAATTGGCAATTCTTACATAAACAACGATACTCAGAACACTTTATACTCCTTTTATCCCAATACACCACCCAGTTTCAAAATAATAGAGTCCCCTCATAATTTGATTTACCTCCTGGTGACTACCAAATTAATCCCTTCGCAACCAGGTATAAAATTCACTCTTGTCTTAACAAACCAGATTTCAACACGTGGTAAAAATAAATGAACGTCTATCAGCAGGCAAACCAACTGTTAGCTAAATGTTTGGTCTTTAAACCAGAATGAACTAATTGTTAGCTAAAAGTTTGGCCTTTAAAACCGCAGTCATGACAGCCAACAAAGGGAAGTTAATGCTATGACGAACGCATGTTCATTATGGTTCGGCTTGTGCAAGTCTCTATGACAAACGCATGTTCGTTACTAGTCGCGAAGGGGTTAATCAGAAATATAAGAGTTTGGGTCACTTTGCAGACCAACGAGCTGTTAGATTTAAACAGTAAGACACTCATGGTGCGTCTTCATTTGCGATCTACGAGTTAATTTTAAAAAGGGATAAAAATGCTTGTGTTTGGGAGAAAAGGAAAGTACTTTTTCTTAATTTTAACTCTAATAATAAAAAAACAAGATTTATTTCAGCACTTTGCCAACAGCTACCTCCTGATTAAAGGGAGGTTGCTGAAGGACTATGAAACGGTTTATGCAGATGCCAACATATCTAGTTTCTTATTAATTAGGCTCCCATGATCCTGTTTTCTAATATCAAATACCATCTTGGTGATAAACAATTCGACGGGTTAAATCATCCGGGGTTCGGTACTCTGGTGAAGGTGCTGCTCACTTACGGTTCGGCCGAACAACCCACTTTACTCTGCCAGTGCTGGTTGTTGGATATTGCAGCTTCAGTCGATGCCGAACTAACGAATAACTTGGGGTTTAAACAGCGGCACGCGTCCATCATCGTCGAAACAACTCCCAAGGGAAGCTTTACATTCGCCATCCCGTTCAAACACGTCATGGGATTTTTAGAAAATTACGATAAGCTAATCTGTGGTACTAAAGATGTGCTCACACTCATGCGAGCGAGTGACACTAACGCCATCTTCAAAGCAGCAGCCACGGCCAAAGGCAAAGTCATTCTAAATAACATCAGCTGGCAAGTTCCCCACGTCGTAGCCTCGAAGGAGCAGAAACTTAAACTGTACAATCTCATTGACCACGGAGCGACCATGGATTTGGGGTTTAGGCACTGGCATTACAATGGATGTGAGCTCCCTCAAAACACCAGCTTCACCTACTACTTCTGTGGTCGAAAAACCTATGTGGATAGTTCTAGCTTTTCAAACTAACAGGCAGGACTCTTTAGTTAAAAACCCTGGCGTGTTCGATCACTGCAGTTTGCAAGATGCTCACGTGAATCCAAATTCAGAAAGATATCCGTTCCTTGATTTGAACACAAATTATGCTACTGGAGAGTACGTCGCCTTGTACAGAATGGCGCAGCAATTTAGGCAGCTGTGCTACGACACCAATGACTTGAGTTTCAACTTGCTTCAGCTTAAGAGAGCCTATCCTCTCGTGGTGTTGGATTGTTCCAAACAGTCCTAGAGGCTTCAATCGGGAATGTTAGACGTAGAAGTCAAACTGAAGTTTAGGACCGCAGTAAAGGCTAACACTACCTGTCACGCTCTGCTCATTGGAGACAGGAAAATGAAGCTAAAGTTGGATAGAGGCAAAGTCAAAGTTATTTATTAAATAATAACAATAATAATAAAAAAGATAATATGGCGCTCAAAACAAGTTCGCGAAAAAAGAAATGTGGCTTTTCGCCGCTGGAACTGTTAGGACCGATTTTAGCCGGTATTGGAGTCGTGGCGTGAAAGACTGCAGGATTGGTATCTGCCACAAAAAGACACAAAACGATGCAAAAATTCTGGCTGAACTCGTGCGACATCATAAACAAGTGGAAGGTACAGGCGCGAAGAAAAAATTAAGCAAAAAAGTAGCAAGAAAAAATAGACCCGTGGCAGAGGTCTTTACTTAAGACCACCCAGGGTTTAATCGACTTTAATAAATCTTTAACGAACTTTGATTTAAACGGATTGGCTAAAATAATGAAAATTCCAAAATTTAGAGGTACTTTTAGTAAAAACACGCTTCCTTTAAAACTTTGGCCTGCTGGGGAAAACGGAATAGTAAACTTGGAAGATTTCTACGATGGAGACGGAAGTCACTGGGTAGCTTATTCCACCTTTTCGGGAGAACCTTGATATTTCGATAGTTTTGGCATCATGGGACCTCCCCAGTCTGTAATAAATTACTTAGGACCTGGAACAGGATACAATTACGAACGCGTACAAAACTTTGACCAAATTTGGAGCAGTCACTTTTGCCTATTTTTTAAGCGCCTTCTCTAAGGCATGTAATTACGAAGCTGTTTTGGATAGGATGAGACGGTCATCTATGGAAAACTTATCTGCAAATCTAACTGGAAATAAACATCTTCTTCGTGAAACTCTTCGACTGCATCTACCACAATATGCTAATTTTTTTCAATTTCGTTAGGATTTTTTAAAATGGTAGCTGTTGAATGCTCGTCCTTTAATTTAGTAATGTAAAGGGCTCCCATTCCTACTTTATATTTAGCAACTACTGCAACGCTCAGATCGCTGCAGTATAAAAATGCTTTATGAATTAAACCAGAACTTGTACATACGAAGCTGTAGAGAAGACCGGAATTAACGAACCAATTGCTCGCTTTTTCCAAAGTGCTTTTCATGCTGAAACTGATGATCGTGAAACTGTTTTCAGGCACAAATTTCTTAGTAGCCGCATCACTCGGTAAAATAGGTTTGCTTAGATTTCTAATCTGTTTGTTCGAAGCATTGAAGTATTCTTTCCGGTCATCCTGTAACAAGCAATTGCTTTCGACGAACACCTTAGTAACAGGATCGCTCGGTAAAGTAGGATCGCTTAGATTTCTGATCTGCTTGTGCGTTGCATTGGAGTATACTTTCTGGTTGTCCTGTAAGAAGCAATTTCTGTCAACGTATACATTCGATGATGCTTCAGCAGCGTGCTGGTGAACAGCTATGTCCTTAATTTGCTTCTTTTTCGCGTTTAAATTCCGGTTGGATTCATCTAAGTACAATTTTTTTATGCTAGAAACGGCGGAAGCTAACTCGTTGCCGAGATGAGTAATAGCAGGAGGCAAAGTCGGTTTTAAGTTTCTGAATTTTGTTTCCAGAGTAGTGATCTGAGAATAATTTAACGCGTCTTCAGAGTCTACAGCAGCTCCTACTTTGGTTGAAAGCTTACTTTGCATAGTTGCTTTTGGGTATGTACGCATTCCCTAGTCCAGGCTGTCTCCTCAGACTGACGTCCACCACTTCACACCTTTCCCCTCTCGTCCTTTTCAACGATAAGCAAAACTTATTAACAGACATCTTTTTTAAATATACGAATTCCCCCTCCCCCAAAAGCACACGGTGACAGAGAAAGGAATGAAACAAAACAACGTGCATTAAAAGACTAGATTTATGAGAATTCAAGATGCAACAACCTAAAAGAAAAAGAAAACACAACTGTTCCAACAGGGACCAGAGCCCAGTACATCCGCGTACCATTAATATCCCCGACTTACTAAGCGGTTCTCCTGGGTTCGAGTTCCAACTGTGGCAGTCGTGTTTTCTTTTATTTCTCAGATTATTACACCTCTTATTTTCACAAACTGGATCTTTAATGAATTGCTTCGAATCAATTTACTCGGTGGATTGGCCCCCTTCCCCATTTTTTTATATTTAAAAAAGGGAATATAGATAAACTTCAAGATGAATCAACCATCCTGGCAGACAAATGTCTCCAATCTCTTGCAAAAAAAAAACGTGCTGAAAGTTAAAGATGATAAAGGTACAAAGATTAACGATGGTTTAAAGTAAAAGTTGTCTCCTTCCATACAGTTTAACGATTTATAGGGTACGGAAACACTATTTTTGAACGAAAAATCGAAATTTATATTTTTATTTGGATTTTGCCCAGGGAACCGGAAACTCAAAAATTGTTAAAAAATCTTAAACGGTGCATCTGTAAAAAACTAAAGATAGAGTGTGAAGATTAGAAACCAGTTTCCTTGACCATGTTCAATTACCCTAATTGTATGCACACGGCTTCCCCTTGTTACTCCTGTTGCGAGAAGTCAACTGACAATGAGAAACCGCTCTGTGTTAGAACTTGGCTTTACGAGAACATCCACAAAACTAAAGGTAAACTTAACAAAAACATAATAGACAAAGCGTGGTTTAACTTACCATCTTACAGTGCTTTAAACTTGATGGAAGTTACCGCGAGAATTAATGCAGTACACATAAACAATGATTCTCCCAGTAACGTAAAGTTGTGGTGCACCGTTGAATATGGAGTGGTCCATCCTAATGTCTCCAGTGACAAGTTTTCTGAGGAAAACTTAATGAGTTTAGTATCTCTGTAAGCATTAAAAACATGTGTAAATAAAAAACGTGATGGAAATTAAAAACTACGACTTTTTTGTACCCAAGAAAGAACCAAAAAATCCCCCATTCGTACCATCAAATATAAGCTGCTTACTTATAGAGCCCGTAAATGTGGAAAAACCAACTTACTGTTTAATTTCATCTGTAATGGACGATGGTTGGATTATGACAGATTATTCATTTACAGTAAAACTTTATGTCAACTAAAGTACACAGCATTGAAGTCTATATTTGCTGAAATTGAGGAAAAAATAGGACATGATGTCGCATTTTTTTACGTTTCTCAAATAGATTTAATTCCATCCGAAGAACTGGACCCAACATTTAGAATCCTTATTCTTTTTGACAACTGTCTTTTAGACAAACAAAAAACATAGAGCTGTACTTTGCCCAAGGCCGCCAATCAAATGCCGATGTTTTTTATTGCAGTTAGTCTTACACAACAATTCCTAAACAAGTGGTTAGAGACAATGCAAATTTATTAATCCTTTTCCAGTGGATGAGTTAAATTTGAAACATAATTAAGAAAATTATGTTGGTTCTGACATAGAATTTTCAGAGTTTAAAATGTTGTGTCAAAATTTTTATACGAATTTTTATCGATTAAAAAAACGTTAAAGAAGGGACGATATAGACGTTCGATTTTACCTATTAACCAAAAGAATGGAGACAAAATGAGAAATTGCAAAATTCAAAAGACCTTTAACTAAAAAGTCTTTAAATCGACGTTTGGGAGAGAGCGAGCAAGAAGAATCGCTACAAGAATTTTTTAAGTCGATAGTAAACACACTGAAACCGAGACTGGTCCTCGGTGTTGCCACGCAAACTACACCAATTAAGAACACTCTAGCTGTGCAAACTAAACCGATTAAAAACACTCTAGCCACACAAACTACACCGATTAAAGGTTTCAAAGAGGAAGAAAGTGACGAAGATAATTACGAAGCATTGGGCTTATCACCGTCCCGTCTCGATTTCAGTTGTGCCTTTATTCAACTCCAGCTGCTCAACCTCCTATAAAGCAAATTTCCTCCGAGACCAAAACCGAATACGCAACTACAAGCACTGGTCCTAAACTCACTGCTGCATATTCCGCGATGCAAGCAAGACGCATTTCAACTCTGACAGAACTCCCTAACATAGTCACTCTAATATCCCTGGATAGTTTGCTACCTGGCTAGAATATTGCGGAAACTGCTAAATATTTCTTGATAAAGTTTTTCCAACATCCCAAAGAGACGGACCCAGTTTTTGGACTACAATATGATACTAAAAAAGGCGAGCTGACTTCGTAATAAGGAGATTGAAATTTTTGAGAATGACGTGGTGGTCGAGGGACAACAATATGTTGGGAGATGTGGGCTTTGGAATTTGTTAGTTTTCAAAGATTTGAAAGAAACCACCCTCGCGCCGGAAGTTAAAGCAGCTTACTAAAATACTAACGCCATTTATAACAACAATGACCCAGCTACTCATAAACCCAAATCTAATCGTAGCACCAAGTACAAGTCTATTATCGCTCTGATTTGGGAAGACATGAAATCGAAGAAAAAAAGGACGGACATGGTTAAAAAAGCGGGCAGCAGAATCGATTATAAATAATACGATGATCCTAACGACTTGAAAAAGCGACTCAGGCTTTTGTATAAGTTCACTTTAGCAGGCCACAATGGCCATAGAAACAAGATGATCGAAATTTTGTCATAAATACGGCAAAGACAATTTATAAGCGACCATCAAAAAACAGTAGCTTATCTAAATTTGGGGTTAGGTTGAATAAATCAAGAAACAGCTTATTCTAAGATCACGAGTTACGAGCAGTTAGTTAATTTAAAAATATGAACTTAATGGTAGCCACACAATCAGGGATGTGTTTCTTCCGCGGTAACCCTGATTTCCGAGTTAAAATACTTGTAAATTGCTTTTTACATAAAAACCAATTTGAAAAGACCATTTTTGGTCTTTTCTGACATTTCAAAAGAAAGGTAGTCATATGCATACAACTGGTCTAGGAAAAACTGTCTTACCTCTCTGTAATTCGAGCCAATGCAACTGACTTTACATCTTTGCCACCCACCCATTTTCCCTCTAGGAAAAACTGGCTTACCTGTCTGAAATTCGAATCAAGGCAAATGACTTTACATGTTAACCATTACTTATAACATGTAAAGTTACAAACATCTCCCCCCCCATTTTCCTCTTGGAAAAATTGGCTTATCTGTCGAAATTCAAAACAAGATAACTGACTTTACATGTTAACCATTACTTATACATGTAAAGTCACAAACATCTTTTCCATCTCCCTCCCCAATTTTCCCTCTAGGAGGTATGTGTTTCTTACACCAAAACTCTGATTTCCGAGTTTTGTAACCAAAAATACTTCAAGTTCTTGTGAGTTGCTTTTTACATAAAAAAAAACAATGTAAAAATTAGTTTTTTAGTCCTTTCCGACATTTTGGACCTGCACAAGACACCTAATAAACAGGGAGGGGAACTTCGCATTCAAAGTTATAGCAGTAACGTTTTATAAAATGTAAAATTAAATAGCAACACTTACAGCTGCTTCCTAATACAGCACCAAAACATTTGTGTTGCCTCCCTCCCTCCCTTGGAAAAGTTTGGAGATCAACACCGCATAATTTCTTTTCCCTACTGAAAGAATTAAAAACCGTTTTCTGAGTTTATGGCAGCGATAGACTCAGTAGGACACAGTAGCATTCATTCTTGTCGGTACTCAATTTTAAATAGTTCTGAGCATGAGTCTCACGCAAAAAATATCTAGAGCCGGAATTACGTGCATAATTTATCATGACAGTAATACACTGTGAAAGGCTGGTATGATGTATGCATTTTATTACACAAATAGTGTCTCTTGAGTATTTTACGGAAATTTATTCATTCCTTATTTTTTATTTCATATTAAAATTAATATAAATATAATTCATATTAGGTCCATAATTCATTCTCTAAAAGTCCATAAAACATCCCTAATTAATCCCTTAAAAGTCCCTAATTAAGTTTGCAAAAGGGTCCCTAATTCTCCCCCTAAAAGTCCCTAAAAGCCCCAATTAAAGTCTGTAAAGAGTCCCCTTCCTCCTCTTCCTCAAAAATTACTTATTTTAATTATAGTCTAGATTTGAGCTTTTTTGTTTTCCATCGCTGTGCTGTTCAGTGCAACCACGACCACTTCATTATAAATAAGGTTCACTCTAAACCACACCCCCCTTCCTCAAAAATTGCTTAATTTAATTATAGTCTAGATTTTAGCTTTTTTGTTTTACATCTCTGTACTGTTCAGTACCGACCACAACCACTTCGTTGTAAATAAGGTTGGCACTAAACCACCCCCCCCCAAAAAAAAATGTCCACCACATTACATTTTACAGTTGAAAATTAAAATACATTTATAAGAGACAAATCGTATTTTCTTACCCAAAATAATAAACACAAAGTATTATCATTACTTTGAAAATATTTAAAACTACCATAAAAAATAATAACTTAAATTAATAATAATAATAAATAATAAATTTCAAATTAAATGACAGCACTTACCCCTTGATAAAGTAGAAAAGTACTAGTGTTAGTTAAAAAGAAAAATATATAGTTGCTTTCCTGACTAAAACTGAGTACTTAGTTAGCTCAATTTAGCTACAGAAATGCTTCGTCGTAATAAAGCCCCTACTTGGCTTCCTGACTAAAATTGAGTACTTAGTTAGCTCAATTTAGCTAGTGAAGCGCTTGAGTTTGTTAAAAAGAAAAACCCATATTTGCTTTCCTGACTAAATTGAGTACTTAGTTCGCTCAACTTAGCTAGGAAATGCCTGTGTGCTCCCTCGGCCGTGCAGGTAAGAACTGGTTTAAACCACAGAAAATCCTAGTTTACATACTGCTTGGGTGAACTAAACCAACGTTGGTTTTAAAATTTTAAAACGGTCCAGACAGGATTTCATTTCAGAGATGTAAATTGTCTTTTCCTAAACTCGAACCTCTGTTGAAGAAAGAAATAATTTCTCAAATACACGCAAATTTCAACCTCGTAGTCAACAATGTCAGATCTTTAGTCGTACCTATAATAGAGGATACCAGAATCGACTGGGCCTTGTCCGACAAGATTTGACGATTTGAAAGCCAAGACGGAGGTGACAGATGACACAGAATTCGAGGTGAAGCTGTTCAGTTTGGATTTAGCAGGGTTTGATCTAGTGCGCGATGCTTTCAACAGATGCTTCTTAACTTTCAAGAGGGATTTTAAGTCGGATGAAATGCACTATGACCCTTTGATTTTGTTGGAACAGTACGAAGACAAATATTGGAATCTTTTAGAACAATGTCGATGTCTTATGGTAAACATAAAAGCTTAAATTGGCATCACGTTGACTTGCTTCTTCTCAACGGACACTACGTGACAATAAAAGACTTTAACAAATTCATCGCGAGTTTCAACCCCAACAAGCGCTTGAACTATTTTTGCAGGCATTGCTTTCGAAATCGTTTCAGTTATGAAAATTATCACCTCCCTTCTTGCGAGGGAGTTCCGTATCAAACGACTTCATTGCCTGACAATGACGTTATCTGGTTTAAAAATTTCAAAAACGACCTCATAAGGTTGTACATAGCTTACGTGGACTTTGCAGTGGCGCTGCACCCAGTCTCCAGTTGTGATGGAAACAATACATACACCTGAGTTAACCACATACATCAAGCTTGCAGTTTTCCCTATGTGATTGTTGACCACTTAGGTGGAGTATTTTCCAAAAAGTTGTACAGAGGAGTAGATTGCGTGCAAGTTTTCTTCGAATCTATATTAGAGGAGCAGAAAAAGATTGTGTCTTATGTGGATTCCCACAAGCATCGAATGAAACGTTTAACCAAGGAGCAGTGGTTGCTGTACAAAGAAGCTGTGGTGTGCCATCTTTGCAAACACGGCGCATTAACCCCTATCCAAGAAAAATTTAATGGGTTTACGAAAGTACAAGACCACAACCACATCTCCGGTGAATTTAGAGGAGCCACGCACAGCAAGTGTTATTCATAATTTCGAAAAATATAACAATCATTTCGTCGTGAAGGCTTTGAATTCGTTTAAAGATCTGAACACTCTGCATAATGTGAGGATCATCGCTAAGAAAAAGGAAAGAATCAACAGCATGAGATTGGGCAGTTTTACTTCCATAGATAGTCTAGCATTTATGACGACATCGTTGGAAACTCTAGCTTTGAACTTGAAGCCATTTGGCATCAAGGACAAGATTTACAAAGGTGAATCCGAGGCCTTAGGCCTTAGGCAAAAAGGTATGTTTCCCTATGAATACCTGACAAATGTGGAAGTGTTTGAGGAGAAGTATTTACCTCCCATGTTGGCATTTGCCTCGATGTTGAAAGGAGCGAATCTTATCAACACGCGATGAAACTTTGGGATTTATGCAAATGCAAAACGTTTGGAGATTACCACAATCCGTATTTGTGGACGGACGTAGGGCTTTTAACCAATGTCTTTGAAAACTTTAGAGCGACTAGTTTGGCTAATTACGAATTGGACCCTTCCCATTACATTTTTTCAACCTCCCTATCTTGGGACGCAGTGCTCAAGAGGACGGGAGTGTCTTTGTATCTCTTCACTAACATTGACATGCATATTGTGGTGGGAAATGGTATAAGAGGCAGTGTCTCGTTTATAGCTAGAAGATACAGTAAAGCCAACAACCCGTATATATCATCTACCTTCGACAAAACTAAAAAGAATTATTACATCATATTTTTGGATTTCAACAACTTGTACGGTTGTGTAATGTGCGAGTATCTACCAACTGGAGAGTACGAATACATGCCGTAAGTTTGGCTTGAGGATATACATCTCGATAATTACGGAGATGAGAGTGATACGGGGCTGATATTAGAAGTATACTTGTTATACCCGGAGGTGCTTCATGCATCACACAGTGATTTCTCGTTAGCATCGGAGCCCATGAAAATCACAATCGAGGACTTGTGGTTAACGTACAGCAACGGCTTAAAGCTAACCACTAACCTTTTCTCAAAGATAAAGTATGTGGTGCACTATAGGAATTTAAAATACTACCTTTCTCTCGGCATGGTTCTCAAGAATTTATACAGAGCGACCAGCTTTAAGCAAGCCCCTTGGCTGAAACCTTGCAGAGAGTTTAATAATGAGAAACGGCAAGCGGCTAGTAACAATTTTGACAAAAACCTCTACAAATTATTTAATAATTTGATTTTCGGTAAACCGATAGAGAACAAGTGCAAGAGAAACAACATCTTGATAGCAACGACGAAAGAGAAAGCCATCAAGTACACATCTCACCCACGCACCACGAGTTTCACTTCTCTAAGCAATGATTTGGTAATTTTTACAAAGACTCCCACAAACATCATCTTGAACAAGCCCATCGTCGTTGGTTTTAGCGTCTTGGAATTGTCAAAGTTACTAGTCTTCCGGTTTCACTACGACCATATGATGAAAAAGTACGGACTGAAGAGATGTAAACTCCTAGTCACGGATACGGATAGTCTGTGTTATTCGATAGAAACAGACGATGTTTACAAAAGATATGAAAGAAGATGCTTCGTTGTTCGATACGTCTGACTACCCAAAAGACCATTTCTTATACGCCAACGTATTTGGGAAAATGAAAGACTAGAGCGCGGGTTGCCCAATTTCCGAGTTTGTAGGTTTAAAGTCGAAGCTCTAAAGCGTTTTACAATTGGATCGGAAGAACAAAATGGCTTGCAAAGGCATTAAGAAAATGGCACAAGTGGTGAACGAAACGTACAAGAAGGTGTTATTTGATAATAACGTAGTGTGAACTTTGGGGTCTTACATTCATTCCGAGGCGCACGAACTAAAAACCGTCACCATCAACAAGTTGCCTTTCAGTCCCGATGACGACAAGAGATGGGTCTGCGACGATGCAGTCAGTACTCTAGCTTATGGGTACGTGAATTCAGCTTAAATTATCTATATTATCGGTTCAGCTGTTGTACTTGGAGTCATAGCCCTTCCATTTAACGAAATAAAGCATTTTCCCATCTTTGTATTGGAGTCACAGCCCTTCCATTTAACAAAATAAAGCATTTTCCCCATCTTTCTCTTCTTTATACTAGAAAACAGGCTTTGGGCCTATTGTAGGCGGAGCGAACAGACAATTATTTCGAATTTATATTTAGTGTTTATTTTAATGACTGTACCATATTTTTTAATGCTCCTTAAAAATCTATGAGAAATGCTTACTCAGTTAAGTTTGGGCTATTTGCCTTTTGGTGTGACATACTGTTGTTATTTGCCGGCCTTTGTCTTATTTTAGCTTTATTTTCAAATAGGCCCAAGCTATATTATTTATAATTTATTAATATTATATTAATAGGCTTTTGTTTGCTCCATCATTTAGTGTCTGTTTAGCTTCTTTCCACATCTGACACTAAATTAATACAGATGCAAACCTGTTTACGTTGCCTTTTGGATTTATATGTCAGACTGCCTGAGCACAGAATTGAACCCACGATCTTTGTCAACCAGAAACCAAGGTCTCTTCCAAAGGTCGTGGGTTCAATTCTCCGCTCAGGCAGTCTGTCATATAAGTCCAAACGGCAACATAAATAGGTTTGCTTCTGTATTAAATTGACTCTAGCCTTCGGCCAGCAGACCTGTGTTCCGACACTAAAGATGTGAGCCATCGCCGCCACCATCGCCGCAAATAAAAATAAAACAGCACGTTTGTCATGGCTTGTTGGGCTGCCGCTGCTAATAATTCTGACATTGTTTGCAACAATATTTACTGCCGCGCAAAGTGCCTTCCCTAGATTACAATATGTTAATAATAAAGCATTTAGCTGTAAGCCGAACAATCTTCTCAGTGGTAGTTTTTAACAATAATTAAAAAATTCAGCAGTTTGGCAATGCTGCAGCTGGTCTAACACTAGTCTTGACAACGCAACCAACGAAAATATTAATGCGCACACCTCTATCACGCACGGCGACAGCGATATTAAAACCACATTATAATTCATCGGTAACGATCACAATATTGTAGGTCAAAAAGTGTTAGCTCTTAGGCCTACTTTAGCCTTTAGGCTTAATTTGTAGCTTTTAGGCCTAATATTTAGTCGTCATTTTTATTTCGTAAGTAGCAGCTGCGTTTGAGATTAAGCCTATTCATTAACGCACCACGGTTTCGAGTCCATGCGTTGCCGTGGGAACGAGGAATATTAGAACTATTAGATGCAGACATGTTGTTTCGTGCTGTGTTTAAATACGTCGTCCGATGTATTGTTCGTTTTATATGTATAGCTTCGCCAGTATATGACGATTTCGGTTTCATATTCGGGATTCCCATCGCCAGTGTAAATACCAGTTTCGTTGCCATGCTGAAGCTAATCCCTCCAAGCATTCGTTTTTTTTTCAAATGATGCTAAGGTGTATCGTACCGGAATCCTTTTGTTTTTTATGTTTGCGTTTCGTCCTGTAGAGGTTGAATGCAAGGGCCAATTGTTATTATTTCATTGAATTACGTCAAAAAAGGTTATCAGCTAGAAAGAAGAAACGAAAATTTAATTTTCTCTTTTTTTAAGTTCACTTGATTACCACAGCAAGGTGTATGTGTCGTCGGAATTTCTTAACTATTCACGATTTCAAATTTACAATGGTTAGTGTTAGAAATAAATTCGAAAGTTTGTTATTTCTCTCGTAATAATTGCTCAATTTACGCCAAATTTTGGCTCAGCAATACTGTTTGGGGTATCAAGCATTGTACTAAATTACATCCAAATACGATCTTTCGTTTGGGCTCCACTCAGACTAAAAATGTGCAACCAACGGACCAACCAACCAACCAACATTTTGCAATTTGGTGTCCGTTATAGGCTACGCTTCGCTCGCTTCGCTCTCTCGCACTGCCAATAATACTTGCTCCACTAGAAATAAATCGGGAACTAGGGTTTTTGAATATCCTGTTTGTAGTATCCTCTGAGCACTGGTTCACCCGAGTCATGCTTTAAAAGATACGTAACTCGTTGGTTATTTGCACTGTACATATCGTGGTAAAATTGGTAAAATTTTGCAAATATACTTTATCAAACTTTCTTTTACTTTAAAAATTCTGACTTTATTTCGTACGGCAAACTTGGGTTTCTTCAGCATTTGTTTATGGCTAGTTCGTTTCAGCAACGGTTCGTGACGTCTGGTTACTTCCCTAGGTTTCAGTTTTGTGGTGGAATGAACCGTGTCTTTATAATCCGAAACCAACTCTTCAATAATGTGTATCCACTTGTAATTTCTCTACCTGGTGAATTTTTTCCACATTCGAGTTTTCAGCGTTCTGTTGAAGCGTTAAACCACGCTCGCTCTCTTCTCAGAGTTTGTAGAGTACATGTTGATGTTATGGCGCCCAGGTAGCGCTTTGAAGTCTTTATTGTAGAACTCACTACCTAAATCGACTTGTAAATTTTTAGGAGGGGACGCTCCGGCGAGTATCTTCTTGAAAGTTCGGTAAAGTCTATACCGGATTTATATTTAAATGGAATGGCCCAAGCAAACTTGGACATGCCGTTAATGCAAGTTAGTAGGTAGTTAAACCCTTTATTAAGCTTAGCGTACGGTGTCATCTCCCCCAAGTCAGCCTGCCATAAATCGTTTAGGCCTTGTACAATCACCATCCGTCTCGGAAAAGCTTTCCGCGTTGCTTTGTGAAGTTCGTTTACAAGTTGATCTATTTTTTATTACCCATTCCGAACCTGAGTTTTATTTTCATGGTTTTTGTAATGATGGAAGCTGCTAGTTTTCCCCTCCATGCTAGAGATAGATCCTCTCTCACCTTTTGAGCTGTTGAAATGAGAACTTCATCGGCGACGTGGCGATCTTTTAAGTCCGAGCTCTCAGCATAAGCTGTTTCGTGTTTTTTCCAAGCTTCGTCTAGTTTATTCATTCCAAGATTTCCTCATGCCAGTCGCTTCTTCAGCTGAGTTCCAGGACTGCAGTATTGATACACCAGTAAATGTATTTTAACGGGCAAGTTTTCTACGATTTTGTTCACGATTCCCTTCCCCACTTTTACGAAGTAAGCTTTTTTTATACCATATACATCACATAACACAATCTCCATCGGTCTGTTTTTTCGTGAAGTTGTAGAAACTGGGGGTTTTGACTGGTTAGAAGTCGAACGTTTACATTTTACGCAATATGTATCTTGAATTCTTTACGGTTGCTCTTTTTTACTCTAGTACAATCTTTTTTCATCTCTTAAAAAAAATTATGGATTCCTGTTCGATTATTCTTACCGGCAAAGACTCAGACTTAAAATTTAATCCAAACACACCTATCCATTTGGACTTGGAGAAAAATTACGAACTGGCTCTACTTAATTTAGACACTTATAACAGCATACACAATATCACCTTAAAAAATAACGAAAGTCAGTATATGACCGATGCTGGTGCCTCCTGGCAGAAAGTGTTAGTAAGTCCCGGTGCTTACGAAATTGAGGATTTGAATAAATTTCTCAAATCAGCGATAGGTGCGTATGGACACAAGAAGGATGCCATTACAACCCTCCCGAGTATAAACACATTGAAAACAGATTTGATAATTACTGATCCGAACTACGGCTTGTCCTTTTCGGGTAATAAGAGTTTGGCTCCAGTTTTGGGGTTTGACTTAGGCAACTACGTGAGAAGTCGTGAAAGTAAAAATACAGTCGACATTATGGGCATCAATATAATTTTCGTGCACGTCGATATCATGAGAAATTCTTACCTAAACAATGACACTCAGCCCACTTTATACTCCTTTTTTTCCCAATTCACCGCCCAGTCCCCTCATAATTTAATTTACCTCCCGGTGACTACCAAATAATCAGAAATATAAGAGTTTGGCTCACTTTGCAGACCAACGAGCCGTTAGATTTAAACGGTGAGACACTCATGGTGCATCATCATTTGAGATCTATGAGTTAAATTTTAAAAAAAAGGATAAAAATGCTCTGTTTGGGAAAAAAGGAAAAAACAAACGGTTTAACACCTAGAAACAAAGCTTTCATCAAATTCATAACAACACCCAAAAATGAGCATAGTAGAAGATTACTTAAAAATCAACGACCTTTGGTGTACGATTTCTCTGTTGAGTCTTACACCTACCACGAATACAATCCTATTGTTGGCAATAATCTCAACAACGTAAATTCGGAAATCCGCATCCATGTGGAAAACCAAGATTTATTTCTGCACTTTGCGAACAGCTACTTCTTGATTAAAGGGAAGTTGCTGATGGACTCTGACTCGGCTTACGCAGACTCTAACGTGGGTAGTCTTATTAATAATGCTCCCATTTTCCTGTTTTCTAATATCAAATACCATCTCGGTGATAAACAAGTCGACGAGTTAAATTATTCGTGGTTCGGTACTCTGATGAAGGGGGTGCTCACTTACGGTTCGGCCGAACAACCCGCTTTACATTCGCCATCCCATTGAAACATGTCATGGGATTTTTCGAAAATTATGATAAACTAATCTACGGAACTAAAAAGACGTGCTCATACTCATGCGAGTAAGTGACACTAACGCCATCTTCAAAGCAGCGGCCGCAGCCAAAGGCAAAGTCGTTCTAAATAGCATCAGCTGGCAAGTTCCCCACGTCGTAACCTCGGACGAGCAGAAATCTAAACTGTACAATCTCATCGACCACGGAGCGACCGTGGATTTGGGGTTTAGGCACTGGCATTACGATAGTTGTGAGAAATCTCAAAACACCAGCTTCACCTGGCGCGTGCTGACTACTTACGTGGTCGAAAAACCTAGGTGGATAGTTCTAGCTTTTCAAACTAACAGGCAAGACTCTTTAGTTAAAAACACCTGGCGTGGTCGATCACTGCAGTTTGCAAGATGCTCACGTGACTCCAAATTCAGAAATATATCCGTTCCTCGATTTGAACGCAAATTATGCTACTGAAGAGTACGTCGCCTTGTACAGAATGGCGTAGCAATTTATGCAGCTGTGCTTCGACACCAATGACAAGAGAGCCTATCCTCTCGTGGTGTTGGATTGCTCCAAACAGTCCGAGAGGCTTCAATCGGGAATCGTGGACGTATAAGTCAAACTGAAGTTTAAGCCGCAGTACTGGCTAATACTACCTGTCACGCTCTGCTTATTGGAGACAGGAAAATGAGACTAAAGTTGGATAGAGGCAAAGTCGAAGTTACTTTATTAAATAATAACAATAATAATAATAATATGGCGCTCAAAACAAAATCGCGATAAAAGAAAGGCGACTTTTGCCACTGGAACTGTTAGGACCGATTTTAGCCAGTATTGGAGTCGTGGCGTGAGAGACTGCAGGGGTGGTATCTGCTGTAAAAAAGGGACAAATCAATGCAAAATATCTGGCTGAACTCGTGCGACATCACAACCAAGTGGAAGGTATCGGCTCGATGAAAAACAATTAAGCAAAAAAAGAAGCAAGAAAAAATGCGAATGTGGCCAGGTAATTATGCTGGTTGTTGGCACACAGTTTAAGAAGGTGGGTCTCTGTTCCTGGTTCTTGAAAGTGTGTGAACGTGAATGGCATCGTGCTGATACTGGTCGTGCTCTCTTTGGAGTGCAACCGACCTGTGTTTGGCAGTCACTCTTAGACGGCCTCCTTATCTGGATGGGACGATTGCTCTCTAGGCTACGAACTGAGCACACATTATTAGGGGCCCACCGGCATCGACTAGGCTTGTCCCAATCCCCTGAGTGCATTCAATGTCTCACTCCCTACTCTCCTGAGCATTTTCTCTTTGTCTGCAGGGCATTACAGCCTCATAGGACGCGCATTCTGAGTTACATCAGGGCTGACCCTACAGTTCGCACCCTCATCTCCACAGCTGGGGACCGGGTGGTGAGCGTAGGTTGCGTAATGTGGCAGCATATGTAAATAAGACAGAGGTAGCTACCTAATTGATTATCGTTACTCCCCGATCGCCCAATATTCTCCCCTACATCCTTCCCTCTCCGTCTCCCACTAGTCATTTGGATCGGTACCTATGGTAAATTGTATAGTAGCCCACATAGCTGCTCCTCAGGCTCTAATAAATGTATTTCAATTTCCCTTCTTGTAAGGCAAATAAGTATATAGAAAATAAAACGAACTCGTTTGATGCTTATGGTAAGGTTTAACTGAACCAAATTCAAAACAGCAAAGCGACACATTTAAACTGTCCTGTAAGGCTCCAGATACTGCAGTGTTGCTGCGCTGTTTAGTCCACGACAAACCTTACTGCTGTATTCAATTGATTTTACTATTTTTACTTTTGTACACGGTATATCAGTTAATTATTGGTGCACTCTACTTAGCTAAACGACATCACTGGAAATTGTTTAAAAACTAATCGTTTTATATGCTTAGCACAGCTCTACAGGCTCGTCAGGTAATTCCGGGTTTGTGCGAGTCCTTGAAATCCAGGAAATAACCTTGAAAGTAATATTGAAAGTCCTTGCCTGGAAAAGTTCTTGAAAAATTATACATGTATCATTAGTAGGGTGATGAATGGAAAGTACACAACATGGCTGAAGAACACTGAAAATATTTACCCAAGAAAGTAGTCGTATCGAGTGTGTAGCCTTAGATTTTGCTTCCTTGTTTGGGAATGTATATTTTTGAAATTTGGTCTTAGGCTTTAATTGTATTTACGTGTTTAATGGTTGGATACAGCAGTTAGGTTTCACGTGGACTAAACAGCACAGCAACACTGCAGTATCTGGAACCCTACGGGAAAGTTTATTTGCGTCCCTTTGCCGTTTTGACTTCGTTCAGTTAAACATAACCATAGGCATCAAACGAGCTCGGTTTTGTTTTTTAATGCGTGCTACTTTGGTGCACCATGCTGTTTATCAGCTTGTTTTAATGTGTTGTATATTTCTCATTACGGTTTGCACAAACCAACATAGAGACAAATCCTTTAATCTTCATTCTATGTCTTGCATTAACGACTGGAAAGCCAAAGGCTCACAAGAAATAACAATGGACCGTGTCAGTCTGGCTCAGCGGTAGGACCTTGGCCTTTGGTTCCAAAGGTCCTGCGTTCGACTCCCCGCTCAGGAAGTCTGACATATAAGTCCAAAAAGCAACGTAAATATGTTTGCAGCTATGTCTTGCAGCTGGCCTTTGCAATTTTGCATTGATGCAAATTACCA
This sequence comes from Lithobius niger, assembly GCA_023313725.1. Taxonomy (NCBI): domain Eukaryota; kingdom Metazoa; phylum Arthropoda; class Chilopoda; order Lithobiomorpha; family Lithobiidae; genus Lithobius; species Lithobius niger. The sequence continues at coordinate 8,877 of JAHWFP010087679.1, read as the reverse complement.
TTGTTTAAAACAATCTAAACAATCAATCCAGTCATTTAGAGCTCCATAACCCCCGAACCACTTGACCAATTAGAAAAAGCCTTATGGAAAGGGCACATCTACAGAGCAATACCTGTAAAATGAGCTTAGAACCAGCTTTCTAGGACAAATAGTTTGATCTGTAGAGAGCGTAGCAGAAACATATCGTGCCAAAAAGTACAAAAGGCCAAAAATGAAAATGACGATTCCAGCTCAAGTTCAGATCTCTCAAATCGAAAATCAATAAAAGTTGGTACACATGTTGGCCAAGTCCCACAAAGCTCATATAATATATTTCAAAGGAAAATGTTGAAAGACGACTAGGAAATTAAACATCATAATTTTGGCTGGCTTTAACATGGGAGACTGAGGTCAAACCTTCCCGCTCTTACTAATAGATCATTGAAAGTCTCACTCCAGCAAAACTGAAAAAAAATAATATCTTTGTTTGTACTTAATATTTTTCGACCAAACTTGGCCAGATAGAAGATAACTGGGCACTGACTAAAATAAAAACACCCAAAAAAAAAACTACAAAAGTAGTGATATCTAAAACAAAACCCACAAGGGTGAAAGAACCTATAAAGTTTCAGCCAATCAAAGTAGTGATATCGAGCCTAAATGCCTGCCACCAAGTTGCTACAATAGTTACACGTTAAATCAAAAACTTGAATATTGTTACCAATAGCAGCTATGGTCAGGTTTTTGATTTAACCTTTGTTCTAATACTCGTTGGGGTTAGTTCGGCCACTAATGTGGCAACTTGGGGTCAGTCATTTTAGCTTTGATATCATTACTTTAATTTGCTGAAACTTGGCGGGTTCTTTCACCCTTGTGGGTTTTGTTTTAGATTTATAACTTGCAATAACAATATAAACTTGTGACAAAGTATGAAAACGTCTTCACAAAAACTTCAACACGAATGCACTTAATAGCGCATCCTAAACTCATGTCAGTCAATTCATGTAATTTTTCGTCATGGTGAGTAGATTACAAAGTGGTTTGAAAATTGTTAGTCTTCTGATGATTTTGTGTGAGGATCTCCATGCATTTTAACTAATACGTAGCAAATCTTTATGGGTGAAGTGCTAACTTTAAATGCTTAAAATCATTTCGTTAATTTTAAAACAGTACTTCTTGCGCAGTAGTGTTTATATTCACTAGGGTTGGAAAACACATTAAATTATTTCATAAAAATGATGCTAATGTCCCTTTAGCAACACATTTATCTCAAATATCCGGATTTCTTGGTATTATTTGTGTGCATCAAACTGGAGCCAATTCCTACCAGCGATGCATCACATAAGAGTTTAAACGGCCAGACAGGGTCATAATGCATAACAGTCTTTGCCTTCAGAAAATTCTTCCTGGCCTCTGGCACAGCTTTCAGTAGTCCATTCCCATGCGACTTTTTGCGACATCAGCGTATTTAGTGGAGCTAAAATAGCAGCTAGGCGAGGAACAAACTTAGAATACGTATTTATAAAGTGTAAATAAGACTTCAATTTTGTACTGTTTGAGGGATCAGGGCTAACTTAACAGCGTTTAGCACTTCAGGATGATTCGAGACTCCGTCTTTGTCCAGTTGAAAACCCAAGTATTTTATGCCAGACTGGATTAATTTACACTTAGACTTTTTTACCTTAACTCCATTTTACTGCAGAGCCTGCAAGACTCTTACGAGAGTTTTATCAAGCCCTTTACCCTTACCTGCTGCTAGAATATCATCCACAAATGGTTTTGACACGGGATATTCTTAAGGACATCGCTCACTTGGTTTTTGAAAAATTCTCGGACTGGTTGGAAGGCCAAATGAAAGTTTTTGCCACTGAAACAAACCCTTACAAGTGTTGATTGTAATCGGTGCTTCAGAAGCCTCGTCCAGCTCAATCTGAAGATCAAGAATTGAAATTGTGTCATGTCCCCACCAATTTGCTGAACAAATCTTCAGCTACTAGCTGGTACAGGATGGTACTCTTCTAACTTTGGATTTGTAGTGCCAGAGTAGTCACCTACAATCTGACACTACCATCAGGTTTAAAAACTTGCACAGTGGGAGTTGCCCTAGTGCAACAATCCACTGGCTATAGAATACCTTCGTTTACTAGCCTGTCTAATTCTGCCTCGACTTTCCCTGTAACTGCGAGAGGTACAGGTCGGGCTTACAGTACTTTGAGACTGAATCAGGCTTCAACCTAATTTGAGCTTTAAAATTCTTGAAAGTCCCCAATCCAGGTTAAAATAAATAGGGAAAAAGTTTTAAATGTCTGTTCCGTAAATAACGTTAACTTAGCTGTGTGTGTGTGACAGTTTTTATTTTAGTATTAGCAGTGAGAACAATTTTTTCTAAAAAAAAGTTTGATACCTTCGTCTAAAGCCTCTAGCCATACTTTATTCATAACTGGTTTATTACACCACGATAAATTATGGATGTAACCTTTGCTGTTTTTCCATAAATGGCCACAGTTAGTTCACATTCTTCCACCGACTTTGTAATTCCCTGTGCAAAGAACGAGGTATACTGCCGGTTCTAAGGGTACATTTGCAAAATAGTTGTGATACCATTTTCAGGCAAAACAGTCAGGTCTAAGCTGCCAGCCACTGCTCACATTAGTCTGTGTCCATTAATTTCAGGACTCAAATTCAAACTATCAGATTTAACTTTGGTGAAATTCACTGTACTGCTTTGAGTTACCGTATTAATTTAAAGTTCAGAGCCGAGCTCTGCTCATAATCACTCGAATCTTCTTGCTGGGTTTCTGAATTGCTAGAAGCTTAACAGGGTCTACTTTATCCGCTGATTTTGCCAAGCTCTTTCCCTTGGCTGTAGATTCACTACATAGTAAATAAGGACACACCCATTTGCCGCGCACCCATTAGACAGCAACATGCAAACGATGGCCCATAAGTATGAACCCACGGTGCGGGAGCACTACCGAAACAACAGTCGAAGAAACCCTTCCACCAAAATCCAAGAAAACTCCTCAAACCAGTGGGTAAAAAAGGCAAAGATAGGAAATACTTAAATATAAGTTAAGAAAGCAAACAAATTAAAGCAAGGCCCCAAATCGAAGCCCAAACAAACGAAAAGCACTTAAAATGCCCGAATGGATCCCGCCTTGGTCGACGATGTGTCAACCTACACTTTCATTGCACTTCTGGGATTCAACCAAGATCTTCCTTACGACTAACAAAACATGTTGGCGACCAGCTAACACTGGGTCCTGATTCGCCGTTCACCACTAGGGCGTAAAGCAACCAGGTGCCTGCCTGCTCGGCCGGCAAACTGCATGCCATTCCCACGAGGGTATCCACAAGGGCATGGGACCTCAAATGCTTCTTCGGTCGAGTTTAGGATCCAGGTCAGTGGTTGCAATAATTCGACCTGATCCTGCAAACGAGTAACAGGTGGCTTACTGGCACCGGATATGTGCCATGCCTCACAATGTTGTCTCCTTTTATTTCTCCCAATCGGTCTTGGCTCCTAGTGAAGGGAAAAGTGCACCTGGTGGCAACAGCTTGCAGACTGCAGCACGTTTCATTTGTATATATTTGCCGTAGCAGTGCATTGGACTATCTGGATGAGTCCCTCGTTTCAACCTTTGGGGGCCCACCTGTTTTCCTAGGAATGGTATCTTATTCTCTTGAACTCCTTCTTCAAATTTCTTTCCTACTTAGCCTCATGGAACTTGTTTGCTAATAGTGTCACGGTAGTATTTGGCCTTAGGTAGATTTTACCATCCACATAAGACTACACTACCAAGCAACCCGACTCCAGGGAGAGAACCACCGTCCGGAAACCAACAGAGCACATGAGCCTTGAACCCACCCTGAGCCGTGGCCCCAGTAATGGGGACTTGGGCTCCCAAATGCCACAATGCCCACCGCCTTCTGGGGCCAGGGCTCATCCCTTTTCACTCACCGTTACTAGGGGAATCCTTGTTAGTTTCATTTCCTCTGCTTAGTGATATACTTAAAATCAGTGGCTAATCTCATCTGGTCTAAGGTCAGCTGTTAAGGTTTATGACCATTTCCCATTTCGAAGGAATGAACCTAATTGCAATGATGGTACTGCTTGCTATTCTGCAGGTAGTCGAAACTAAGTCAATACTAGACGCAGGGAAGGTTACCCTAGTTCTAGTGTTTAAAGCTTCCAATGTGACGTCCATCCCTGCAGTCATTGCATTTTACTGCAACAGCAACAGCCCTTGACTTCTTCCACAGTATCCGCTAAACAGTATCCACTGTTTGCATCTCTGCCACCAAGTTTGCTGAAAGGTGCTACCCAGCCACACACCCAGGAGCAAGAGATAGCACAGCGAGTTGGCGTCGCTGACATTAAAATGGGAGGGAAGCCTCTACTCGACTTACAGGTTGCACCAACTTGTTGGTATCTTTCTGCCGCAAATAGGCCTTGGTGTCATGACCTACTTACCGCTAGTGGTTAACATGAGTCACAGGGGGGAAAAAAATTATTAATTATAACAGGGGTGTTTACTGATCCGTGGAAACATCTACGGATGACGTCACAAGTGCTTTATTGAATGATGTGGGGATTGAGGCAACATACACCACAATGCCTTCACTTTAATGAGGAAAATTCGATTAGTGGCTTTTATCGAATTTATATGATATCAGCTGTATTGCATTGCTGACATCTTGATATGCTGTTAGTTTTTTCCAGATAGCATCTTAGTTGTAGTGACCACACCTACGATATTTCCCGTGTAGTTTTTTATTGTGTATGCTGGCCTTTCTAGCTTCCCTGTAAGTTGGACGAATATGAAAACATAGAACAAAAAAAAACATACATAAAGTTCATATTTCAGTTTTTAAAACCGGGCCTAAATGGGTAAACAATCAATGAAAGACCATGAACATGTTTCCGTCCTGAAAAAATAATCCATGCCCTAAATAGGATCACGATCAACAATGGGACAAAACAAGTCATTCGCATTGAATACAGTTTAAAATGGTGCCCTTAATCGGCCACACGAGTACCTGGAGGACAAAACATTACAATCCACTCACCACATGTTACTCATGTAATCGTTAAGTTAATTTGTGTAAGGTGGGGTAGTGTCACACAAAATAAATATTGTTGTAGATACAGTAAAATAAAAAAAATAAACTATTAATTATTAATTTTAATAGCTGCAGTTAAAAGGTCAAGTTTTACTCTCAATTGCTTTGGTCAGCCTTCCCTAAATGGAGGCTGCACAAAAGCAGTTGGGCTCATAACATGCTTGTAGTTTTTTTTCCTTTTTGTTAGGAACATCCAAAACTGGTGCAGTAGCAACCAGTTGTGGTGTTGTGTCAACTTCGTTAGTTGGCTGCGTGGAAGCGCTAGTGCTGGACTAGGTTACAACATTGGCAACGGACTTCCCTCTACCGACCTTATTTGACTACCTCTGCTAGGTGTTGACTTCTGATTGTGCGTTTGATTCTGCTTGCTAGTTGCAGCACCCCAATCAGTTGCAACATGGTTGTGTGGCTCAGGGAAGGAACCACTTGATGTTCGTTTAAAGTTTTTAACTTGTGAGACAGCCTCTCAAGCCATAAGTTGTTCGGACTGACGCCACATTGTTAATACCTGTTCAGTTTTGACTTAAAACTGTGAATGCCTGAGTTCACGACTTATTCTGGCTGGCACCAACTTTCTGACTGCTGTTTTGGAGTAATGCTTTGCCAAACCAAAGATTCTTCTGTTAACTTGAATAGAGCTTTATGGAACGTATGTTTAATCTGGTCGTACTGTTTTTCATGCACTATTCTTACTGGTGATAGAAAAAGTAAGTCTAGTTTAGTTTTAATTTCTCGGCCCAAGAAGAGTTTACTTGGTGTTGCACTGTTGTGGACCTTGGGGGAGATTCTAGCAGAAACTAATCAATTATTCACTGCTCGTTTTACTGACTTACCCTCTAACTGCTGAGCTTTATACGCTTCCTTAAAATTGTGTACAAATATTCCTGCTTGTCTGTACTAAACGAGACAAATGGTGGACGTGTTAGGTGACAGATGCCATTCATTTTTTTTTTTAAAATGTTCGAGCTCATGGCTCGTCCACTGTGGTATATAATCTGTCACTAGGGTGGATATTAGCCCAAATACGGCCATAAAGTCCTAAAAAGTTCGATAACCTTCTTTGATGTTGTTGCTTCCTGATTTAAACGAAAGGAAATTTAGAGTGAGCGTCAAGAATCACTAGAAACGAGCTCGTCCATGCGGCTGCAAAAATGTGCATGGATGCACATATTTGGCTTCAGGGGTACTCCCAGTTATGCTTGGGACCCAGTGAGGTTTTCTTCTTAATTTTGTTGACATGCGTCACACGTTTTCACCTTATTCTCAATTATGGTCATCAATTTTACGCCATCAACATTTGGACCTAGCTAAACATTTTATCTTGACAATACCGCAGTGTCCACTGTGTAAATCTTTACGAATTTGCCTCCCAAATTAATACATTACTTTCTGTAGAGATTTCATTGCGATGTATAAAATGTGGTTTAAACCCAGGACCACTGAGAATTTCAGGCCGTCCACGTTTAACATATTTTAATACCTTTGAAAGAGCAGAATCTTTGGATGTAGCCTTTTCTAACATATCCCTCAGGACAGGCAATGTTTTGATGCCCTGTGCTGCTAAACTTGATAGTGACTTAGAGCATCTGCTGTAAGATAACCTTTCCCCCATATGTTGAAATGTATAATTATAAGCATTCAACATACGCGCCCAGCGTTGCACTTGAGCAGCGGCCATCTGTGGAATACCCTGTTTTTCTCCAAAAATCCACAGTAGCGCTTTTGAGTTTTGAGCATAGATATACTTGTGAAATCTCTTTACCCCTTAGCGCTTTTCTGTTAAAATGAGAAAAGGCTTGCTATGCTGGTGTTAGCTTTCTAGAAGTAAAAGCTATGGGGTGATCACTTCCATTTGGCATCACATGCATCAAACAACAGCCTGCCCGATAGGGAGTTACGTCACATGCGAGTTTGAGTTTAACTTTCGGTTTATAATGAACCAAAACCTTTGATTGCACAAACAGTTGTTTAATGGTTTCCACCGATTTCGAACATTCTTTCCCCATACCCATTTAAGTTCTGGGCTTAAAAGCCTTGTAATAGAAGCGAAAACTTGTGCCAAGTTTGATAGGTACTTAGAGAATCGATCAATAAATCCTAAAACATTCTGTAATTCTGAAATATTAGTTGGATGTGGTGCCTTAACAATGGCCTCTATAACCTCTAGTATAGGATTCATGCCATCTTCATCTAAGATACGGCCTAGAAATTTTAGTCTGGGCTGCGACAGTTTGCATTTTGTCGGTCCGACGGTGTAAACCAGAGTTTTGCAGATCTCAGAGCAATTCGTGCAAAGATTCGTCACGTTGCTGACCTTTTCCCCTGACCAAAATGTCATCATAAAAAGGTTAGCAGTCGGAATGTTTGCCGTGACACCGTTCATTAAGTGCAGGAAAATTACATGCAGCGTGTTTATAGTTAATGGATCTTGAGAATCTTTGTCCAATTCTATCTGTATAAAGGCGTCCTTGAGATCGATTAGGCTGAATGTAGCCAACTTGCTAAATAATTCCACAGCCGTAGTTACAGGATAATGATCAACCTCAAGCTGCATATTTACTGTTGTACTTTAGTCGCCGATGATGAGCACCTGGCCATTTTGTTTATGTACAACTACAGTAGGAGTGGCCCACTCTCTAGTTATTACTGGTTCCAATAATCCTAACGCTACAAGACTCTTTATTTATTCATTTTCATTTTCTTTCAAAACTAAAGGTACAGGCCTGACTTTTCTGTAAATAGGCTTGGCATCAGCCTTCAACTGAAGTTTTGTTTTATGGCCTCTGAACTTCTCCAAACCAGGTTGGAAAAGTTCAGGATACTTGGCTTCCATTTCAAGGTCGTTGCCATTTGATTTTACAACGTTCTCGGTTTTGAAACTTTGAAAGCTATAATTTTATAACGGCCAAAATTCATCATGACACATGCTAGTGTGTCACCCGCCAAGATAAAATGATAACATCCAGATATTATGTATATATGAGCATGGCCACCACAAGACACGTTGTGTCTTTACTGCAAAAGTAATTTGGCTGTTTTCAGCCATCTGAGGATAAATAACTATGCAACAGAAAAGGCTGAAACTTGTTTAATCTGGAGACTTTGGTCACCTGACAACATAAAAGTCACTATTAAGGGCACAGCTTAACGTTTTCTTGATGAAAAACGACGTGAATAACGTTAATATTTGCCTAATTACTAACTACTACTAACGCTTTTTTGTATCACGAAAATAAATTTTTTCATGCGGTAAAAAAAGCTGGTTCTCAGCTCATTTTACAGGTATTGCTCTGGAGATGCCCTTTTCATATGGACCTTTCTAATTGGTCAAGCGGTTCAGGGGTTTGGGAGCTCCAAACGTCCAAATTAATTGTTTTACATTGTTTTAAACATTGTTATTATGCAACAATGCCAAACTGAACATTAAATAAATTTGTGCGTTTGCAAGGAGATACTGCAATAATAATAAAAATGTTAATCAAATGAAAAAATGTGACTGCCATCTTCAAAATCTACCGAAAACAAAAAAAAGAAGAAAAAGAAATGGACCAGAAAACTAGATTGCCCTTTCCATTTCATAATTACTAAGAAAAAAATGGATTTCATCGATTTGGACCAAAAATTACTGATATCTACCCCAAAACAAAACTTGTTAAGGATTTCCGCCAAGCTTATTGGCCATGGGAAGTCCTGATATCAAACGGTAAACTCTTTCGCCAAGCTAATCCTGTGGTGGTGTAAACCCCCACTAGACTATAGTTTCCACTCCCCTCT
>JAHWFP010087676.1:0-16987 GCA_023313725.1 Lithobius niger | reverse complement strand
TCAGGCTGTAACTAAGTGAGACTTGCCTTTCGTGGTTAGTGGGAAGTCTGAGTACTTGATAACAATGTGTCTCGACTTTTGTTCCGGCAAATTAAGAATTGTACTTGGCTACCTTCCAAATGGCTTTGACGAGGACAGTATTCGAAAGACGTGCATTTTTATCAGGTCCTCCATTGATGATCTTATTCTAACATCCTCACTGGCGATTTCAATAAAATGTCATCAGTTAACTGACTTCGAAATTATGCTACTGATCGGGCGCCAGCAAATCTTTTCGACTGATTTTTCTGAATGGGGTCTTGCATCCAACTTGTAAGCGAACCAACTCGATTGAACAATATTCTTGACCTTGTCTTGGTTGACCCGGAGAAACTTGATATAACTGTCATTGTATTAACGTTAAACATGACCATAATATGGTCATGTTTAACGTTAATACAAAGACCAACTCCAATATTTCGTTCAAACAAAAGCCACATCATAAATTAAACTACGAAACACTCTAGCCCTTGTTAAATAATTTTGATTGGGTACACACAATTGGAAATGAGCCAGATGTTGATTCAATGTGGAACAATTTTATAATATTATCCTTAAAGATTGCGTCAAGCACGCCTCATAATTTTGTCCTGCGGAGTACACTTTATGGTTTTCGTGGCAAATCGGCCAAAACAAAAAATCTCTCTAGGTTACTGACAAAAAAGAAAAAAGTTAGGAAAACCTTTTAAGATACTCGAACTGATGCTGTCCGGGATAAAAACAAAGAATGCCAGACGGATTATGCTTGCCTTGCGCGAAATCTAGATCGTGATGCTGAACATACTGTCTTAAAATAAGGAAAAATGACAGCTCTTTTCAGATTTGTAAGGAGTAAGACTGGGATTAGTTCAAAATCAAATTTTCATTTTTTGGGCGCTTTTGAAAAGGCAAACATCCTATATGACATCTTTGTTAACAATTGTATAACTGACAATCAGATTCTTCCACAAACCACAGTTGCAGTTATTCCTCAGTGTCATAGACCAAGTTTCACTAATGTTTTTTTTTTAGCTAATTTTTTTTAGCCTTAAGTCAGCCGAAACAATTGAATGCTCGTGTGGCTGAACCGGCTCATTTTTTTTAACATCACCAGACTTTTAAAGAAGAAGAAATACCTGGTAAAGGGAGGTGCCAACCCGGGGATTCGATCCGGGAAACTTCCGATCATCGTAGGGGCCGAAAGATTGCCCTGAATTGGTTAGAATAGTTCCCATAGCTGCTGAAGGAGCCTCTCACGCTACCCTGGCCAGCAGTCCTGGCGTGGACTTTGCCAAGGTCCCCTTTCCAGGGGTTCGACCAGATCCACAAATCTCCAGCAACCAGGCTGAGCTCTCTCACCGCTCAGCCACGCTGAACTATCGTTCATGAAACCAAACCATTTTATTGTACCTGACGGTTTTTCTTCCTTCTTCTACCACGCGATCAGATCGGAAGTTTGTACACCGTTATCTATGTATGATTTTAGAGCATTCATTTGAAACGGGCAGATTGCCGTACGCTTGGAAATCAGCAGATGTTACACCTATTTTTAAAGACAGGTGATGCATCGAACCCATTAAACTACCGACCAACTGCATTGACCTGCGTACCTTGCAAGGTAATGGAGCGTATTGTCAGAACACATACGCGTTCTTTGATTTTAGAAAACAATATTTTGTTAGTGACCAATTTGGGTTCGTTCCTAGGGGTTCCATTAGTCTACACCTGTTATCCATGCTGGACAACTGGACCGGGTCGGTTGACTGCGGTGTACCAACGGACGTTCGTAGACTTTGCAAAGGCTTTTGAGTCAATGGTGCATAGCAAGCTCGTAGTGAAATTAAATTTGTACGGCTTTTGAGGAAATTACCTGAGTGGTTAACTGACTTCTTGTAATCGACAGAACGCAATGTGTTATTATTGGTGGCACAAAGTGTGACGTAAGTCAAGTGATTAGTGGTGTACCACAGGGAAGTGTATTAGGTCCTGTCCTTTTTATTATTTTTCTAAACGATGTACATTTAAATTCGCAGAATACCGCCCTGAACAAATTTGCAGATGACGTAGAGATGCAAGTTAAATTATTGACAACGGTTCTTATTCTGGCTTAGTTACTGCAATACAGATTTCTTAACTTGGTCAGCCTCGTGGCAATTACTACATATTGGACAGCTTAATTTTTAATGGGATTATCCACTTTTTCCAGTTTTTGTTTTGCCACACACACTAGGGTGGATCAAAAAAATGCTTTTTTTTAAATTTTAAATCGTAATAGCGTGGAAAAGTTGGTCTTCGACCTTCTAATCACTACCCCAAAAGAAAAATATCTAAAATAATTTTTTGAGGTGCCCACCTGGGCCTAAAGTTTAACATTAAAAGTCAATGGGAAAAATCGCTAATTCTGAAAAAAAATTTTTGACTAGTTTAAAATACATTTTTTTAGATTATGTAAGTTGGTACTCTCAAGGACCATTAAAAGAAGCCAGAATTAAATTTTTAAAAAATATTTCGTCCCGAAACTTCGTCAAGGCGTAAAATCGACAAAAATTCCTTTTTGACGTATTTTGATGGCCGAAAATTCGGATTGCTTTCTGGAAGAAGAAAAAATGTTTTTGATTTTGGCTTCAATTTGGTGGTCTCTGAGAGTAGAAAATGAGATAATGTAAAAATCAATATTTTTAACTAGTCTAAAATCACTTTTACATAATTAACGATTTTTTCCATTGACTTTTAATGTTAAACTTTAAGCCCAGGACGGTGGGCACCTCAAAAAGTTATTTTAGACATTTTTCCTTTTGGGATAATGATTAGGAGGTCGAAGGCCAACTTTTCCACACTATTACGATTTGAAATTAAAAAAAAAAAACATTTTTTTGATCCACCTTAACACACACAGAAACTGTTAAAAATCTTGGGGTTTGCTTCACATCCGATCTGAAAGTGAGAACGCACTGCAACCATATTGTGAAGATGGCAAGCCAGCGCTCTGCGTGGATTAAGAAGGAGATGTCGATACACTTGTGTGGGCCTTTAAGGTGTATGTCGGCCTATTCTCGAGTATGCAAGTGCTGTGCGGTCGCCTCACTTGAAGGGGGATGTAAACCTAATTGAATCTGTACAGCAACGCTTCACCAAGACCCTTCGTGGTATAACAGATTTCTCCTATGCTAGGAGGCTTGAATTAACGAAATTACATTCGTTCGAATTACGCCGTCTAAAGACTGATTTGTGTTTGTCGTGTTCATTACTGCATGGGCTGGTTGATGTTGATTTCTGCCGATTTTTCGAGCTTCGTGCTAATAAACCTACATGAGGTCATGCTCTCACTCTTGTTGCTGGAACGTTCCACACTGACTGTAGGAAATATTTTTGGCTAACAGGGTTGTCGTATTCTGTCGAGATGTATTCTGTCAAATTCTGGACAATCTTTCGGCTCCGACGACGATCGGAGGTTTCCCGGATCGAATCCCCGGGCTGGCACCTCCTTTTACCAGACTTCTTCTTCGCAAAAAAAAATCTGGTAATGTTCAAAATTGAGGCGGTTTAGCCATACAAGCAATAATTGCTTTGGCTGACATAAGGCTCGTCAAAATAAAAAATAAAAAAGTTAAAATTTTTCGCCCATGTTAATGGTAAACTTGAAGCCCTTTGTGGCACCTCGAGACATCAGCTTTTTTACGTGATGAAATTTTTTACGTGTAATTGTGATGCTAATAAGCAACTTTCCCACACCCTAGCTATTGGATATTCCGAAAAATGTTTATTTTCACTCCACCCTAATGTAGATACTGCGACCTCCCAAAACAACTTTGCAGAAACGCTTCCTCTTTACCCGCTAACCAGAAAAAAGCACGTTCAGTTGTTTAACTCAAAGCAATTTAGTAAATTTGAGCCCTAAACCCCGCACGTAAAAAAAATTAATAGCCAGTCAATTTGGTCAATTTGGTATCTAAGAAAAATAGCTTTGTCGCTTCGAATTGGAATTGCGGCGATAAACGACAGTTGCAATCAACCCCACGATCGATGCCTACGAACTAAAGCCGAGAGACACTAATAAGGCTGAATAAATGTACAAAGTCCATCAAACTAACAGTAAATGTGTGACCCACACTAACCACACCAGGTTCGCTTTTGATGGTCTTACAATCAACGATGTGCACTATGTTCATGCGTTGTTATGGATTTTAAAACGCTTACAGTAAAAATGGTACCTCCGCAAGCCAAAACTTTTTAAGGATTTTCGCCAAACTTATTAGCCTCGCCATTTGAAGTCGGGATATCAAACGCCGTGTTAATCCCACTCATTTAGAAGGTTAAATGACACTTTCTAAATTGCTTACTGTTAAATTAATTAGCCCGTGGGATTACCTTGGCGTTCGATATCGCGACTTCAACAACCGACGGAAAATATTGGCGGGTATCCTTAATAAGTTTCGTTTTGGAGAAATATCACGTTTTTTTTTTATTGGTTTCTTGCGCTTTGTTTTTGCCAGTGATATTTTCCCGATATTTTTTTCGGGAGTATCAGAAGTTTCTATCATCAGGATTAAGTGGGGCGTCAGAACTAGTTTTTTTTTTCAGAAAATACGAAACGAAAACCTAAACGATGACTGTTAATATTTTCTTTTTATTATCCTAACCAAAATAGAATCTCCGTTTTTTGTGGTGTCGACTGTCAAGTTGCACGTATTTCATATTTGTCTGGAAACATTATTGTTTTTTTTTCTGCAAACTGTATAAATAGCCTTGTAGTTATGCTTTCCCTTTACCTCCTAACCAGCGAAAATTAAGCCGACAGACCCCCATAAGGCTTTAATTTATACGCCTTGTATAAATTATACGCCTTGTGTAAATTAAAGCATTTTGGCAAAACTGAGCTTGAAGCCCCGCATAGAAAAAAAATTATATTTTCGTGCGATTAGCTATTAGCTAGAAAAATATCAACATTATTCACACTTTTCTTCAACTGGAACCCGTTAAGCTGTGGTCTTATAAATGATTTTTACGTTGTTAGTGGCAGAAATCTCATCTTATATCATGACGAGTTGCGTGTTCTTCTAACAAATTGTCGTTATTGCTCAGATGCCTCAAAACAACCACTCTTGAACGCCATGCTCCCAATAGACGGCGTTTTATTTTTATTCCGAGTAACGCCTATGGCAGAAAATAAAATTAATTCCAGGGCCGCAAAGCGAACGAGTTACTAGGGGCTCTCTATACCAAGACAAGAGGACTTGTGATCGAATCGATCATCCATTCAGAACACAAAAGACTAAAAAAAAAAAGTCCCTTTGGATGTACGGCAAGAATGGAAGAGGGTAATTTATTTTAATGCAGTTTATTTTTCTTTATGTTTTTAAATTATTGAATTTATTTTTAAAAAATGATTAGATAAGCAGAGGGATACACCCACTAAATTCATAAAGATGAGGGCTACATGTCCTACATGCGTTTCTACCAGTGAAAATGAGTGGGGTTCCGTCATGTGTAACTTTGCACATGTTGTTTGAAGCGTAGTGAAGTCTTGACCAAGCCGGAATTCTAAACAGCTGAATTATTCTTTTAATTTCATATTCCTATGTTACGGAAGTTACAGTCCAGTAAGGATTCAAGAGGAAACCCTTTGTTAACTTTTCAAGTAATTCGGAAGGTCGACCAAGTGGATTATCAAGGAATTCGGGATTCCAGGAGAAGAGATTAACGTTTTATATTCTGAAGATGCAGGAAGAGTTGTTCATTTGCAGTCGCATTTAGCAGGATTAACTAGCGAAGAGCTGCTTTCGTGTTGGTTTCAGAGTATGTTGGGAAACTAGAGTGGATTGTCGGAATTGTCTTATGTTTGTTTTAAGTAGCTTAAAGAATCAATAATCGAGTAGCTTTTAAGTAGCTTAAGTAGCTTTAAGTGCGGCTAATAATAGTTCGCATTCGCCATACAGGTATACATTGTTGCAAATTGATGTATAAGATGAGTCTTATGTTTTTGTATCTCCATCTTTTTGTGATGTTATTTTTATCATATCAAAAACCAAAACTGGTAAAAGGGGTCGCCAAGTTCCAAATGGTTCGGCCCTTCAAAGGAGTGATATCAACGCACCAAAACATTCGCCAAGCTAATCGCACCGCTTAATAGTTCGAAGGTTAAATGAAAACTAGAACATTGCTACTTTCGGTAGCAATGTTCAAGTTTTCATTTAACGTCCAAAGTATTATTCGGTGCGATTAAGTTGGCGAATGTTTTGGTGTGTTGATATCACTCCTTTGAAGGGCCGCACCATTTGAAACTTGGCGGCCCTTTTACCAGTATTGGTTTTTGATATGATATCACTCCTTTTTTTAAAGTTGTGTATTGATTCAACTCCACTACCATGCAGATGAGTAATAAAGTGCCACGTCAACAAGAAATTGGTTTTCAACAATTTGCTACTACCTTTTGCCTATAGGCTGAACCATTCTCAACTTAGTCACCTCTTTATTGGTTTTTGGTTTGGTTTTAATTTTGTTGTAATTTGTTGTATTTAGTTAGTTTTGGTGTATTGATATCACTCCTTTGAAGGGCCGAACCACTCAACTTGGTGGTCGTAAATTGGACGTGAATACAATTTCTTTGCAACGTTGTTTAGATTTATTGTGTTACACTAGTGTGTGCCTCGGCACGTACGTCAGTATACACGTTCACATTGTCCGAACTTTGGCCGTCCAATGAGAGACGATGCCGACAATACTAACAATGGTTATAACAATATTTTCGTACTTACGCGCCCTCTCACGCCATCCCTGTTACGCCCCCAGGCTCAAAATCATAAAAGGTAAGCAGTTTGTATTGTAGTGCACTCATTCGTCCAATTTCATAGCTGGAAGCCTTCCAGTTATCTCGGAATCGATGAATAATCATCCTATGGGATTTAACATGGGGATGAGCGGACTAGCTAGCTAGCTAGCTACTAGCTAGTTAGTAACACATTTTTAACGTTATTGAGGGGCAGATTTTGCATTGAAAGCAGCATAGCTGGCATTCAAACACGAGTTAATTTTTGTCGGGTGGGTCATTGCTCTAGATTTCAATTAAAGCTTTTGTACCGCATTATTATTTTTCCCCAAGTACCTGAAATGGCCCAACTATGCTTCAAGATATAATACACTGACGCAATGGCGTAGCGCTACAATGGTTTACAACCTCGACAATTGAATTAATGTGATGTTGTTGTGATGTTTGTTGCCTAACTTGGCGCGACACACTAGCGTGTGTCTAGATTGATTAATGGCGGGTCTGTCTTTGTGATGTGTGTCCCAGCATTATGTTAGCTAATAGGAAACAGATAAGCAAACGCGCTCGTGTTAATTGCGCATGTACACCAGTTTAAGCCAAGAATTGTTCATGTTTAATAAAGTAGTTTGGATTTTAATACATCGCTCTCTAGGGACTTCCTGTTAAAGTCCTGTTACCATTGTCCCGTTGAACAAACATGGTAGGGTTGTGGCAAGGGAGAGAAGAGTGAGAAGAGGGGGAGAAAAGGAGGGGAAGAGAAGAGAGGGTAGAAGAGAGGCGAGGGCAAGGGAAAGGGAAGGGGAGAGAGACGAAGAGGGGGTAAGTTCCATTAACACTTGATGTTTAAGTCTCATTAACACAGACGAGATATTTATATGACAGTGCATGGAAGACGATTCACACCAGAGCGAGTTGTGGACGTGTAAAATTAAAGTATCAGTCAAACAAAGAAATACTGCAAACGCCTTGAACTTTCCTAACAAGACCAAATATCGGGCGAGGCTAAGACCAGGAAACTCAATCCACCGTGTAACATGCACGGGCCCTGCTAGCTCTACTTATATAATACAGAACATCAGCAATTATTCATTTCTAAAATGACACATTATCAATTAACTGCAAGTTTTTCTTCCGTTTTCTTCATTCTTGGTGCACGTGTTATGTCTTATTTATTTATTCAACCTTATAGGATCCTACCAGCCCCAGCGCAACACACTCCTTCTAAAAACGTACTCTACCTTAAACTTACAGCTATACGTCGTACCAAACAACAGCATAGTACGGCAGCAGTCCCCCTAACACTACACCAGACACCAATAATACCAAAATCTAACCAACGCACAGTACAGTATTTCCACTTCGCGGCTCTAACCCTGAACCCACTCCAAGAAACACCTAGTGGCTGCACGGAAACCCTGTACCGTCCGGACACCGACCCCCTGCGCTCCTGTTGCTGACCGGGCCATCCAAAACCTCCTTAAAGTCGCCACAACCTTTTAGTGCTACCGCCAAAACTGGACCCACCACCTAAACTCTAACAAGAAATGCCTCAACCTCTTGGCACTCTCACCAAACCCACACAGTGGCGACCTCCAACCGACACATGTGAACGTTCAGGAGCACATGCCTCGTCCTAGGACAGGAGCCCAGTGTCCCGCGTAGAAAGATGCCCGAGGGCAACAGGGACATACACCAATAGGTGCAAACCATACAGGTGTCTACCCTTCGGACTACCTTCCCACTCCCCCAGCCACTTGATCGTGGAAAGTGATTGCAAGACAGGATACATATCTGGATGGGCCAGAGTGACCTTAGCCAAGCCTTCCGTCGTGGAAAGAGCATCAGGGCCCTCATTGCTATGGACTCCGCTGTGGCCGGGAATCCACCGGATGTTAACCACACCATCCTCGTGCACCGCACGACAAATCTTAACCCTGATTTCAAGGGCCAATGCCGGTACGCCAGCAGCGACCTAAAGGACCGCTTGAGGATCGAGATCGCCGCAGAGTCCGAAAATATCCCAAGAAGAGGCACCCTAAGGTCTAGACCAAAATCGAGCGTGACATCCAGCGCCACAAGCTCCCCCACGAAGGTAGAACGGACGAAGGGGAGCCGCCGCGAGTAGCACAGCCTAAATTCTTCAGGCACTTGTTAAGTCTTTGCCAGCGCGACTGGCAAATCAAAGTTTCGTCAAAGTAGTTGATTGTTGATGAGCAAAATGAAAGAATCCGGCATTAGGGCTGCGTCGGGCAGATGACTGGGTGCGGTTAACGCTCGCTAAAACCCTTTGATCTTTGAAAGAATCCGTGTTTCAGCTAAACGATTTTTTAAAACAATATTAAGCAGCTGAAATGATAGAAAGGCGCCTTTATTTCGTGGATGCGGGCTTTCAGAGCGGAGTTGAATTGTATCAAAGTAAGCAACAACAATTTACTGCATGCACGACCGTTGGTACCTGGGTAAATGAGTAGTAGTAAGTGGCTGTACACTGAGCGAATGGCTTGGAGGCAGCTTTCCTAGCCTCAATTACGATAAAATCAATGAACAAAAAAAAAACTTGCAACAATCTTCAGAGATGCACGCTTCCAGACCCTAATTGAACCGTCTTTACACGCTTCTCGCTTGGTAAACCGCTGTTTCCTCGGTAAGTGAACAACTAACTGTTGTACTTGATTAAAGCAGGACAGCTTAGCTCTGTAACAGGATTGCGACAGGGAATGGGAGCGGGGGACCGGGAAGGAGGGAAAGGAGACATCATCACATTAACAGATGCAGCGTACGAAATAATCAATGCTAATTTCACTAGCAGCATTACTCTTTTGGTAAATAACTAATTTATATTTTGCTCAAAGAAGAAACAAGAAAGAAGAAAAAACTTTCCTTGCAATTTTGATCAGGCAACACGATGCACTCAGGCAAAAACTAAAGATGCTGCTCTGGTGGAAAGGAAGACCTGCCCACCAGTTAGGGAGCGGGGAAGGGGTCTTGTTCGAGTAGGTTAGTAAGGGGCAGAGGGGGAACTAAGGGGAGTGTGGGATGGGAATTTAACACCATTTACTAAGGACGACGTCCTGGGGGGGGGGGGATCACACATCAGGACAAGGAGGGGGACGGCAACTAGCTCGAGAGGAAAGTAAGTGGAAAGTGGGTGGTTGGAGGGACGGAGGAGGGAAAAGGGCTAAGATCGGGAAATTATTCCACCGTCCAGCATGCACGGGTCCAACTGGATATAGTCATAATTTAACTTATATTTTGTAACAAAAATAAACCCATTATCTTTGTTCACGATAATGTTCCATGCTTTGTTGTCCCACTTGGCTCGCCTAGATTTAATTATTTAATGAGGTGCGAGGCTTTGGTGTTCCCCAAGGTTGTTTGACGACAATCAAACTCACTGGTTTTGTGTCTGAATATCTAGACCATTTTATAATATTGTAGACCTTTGTCGATAATGGTTCGCGCTTCATGTTATTTCTTGATGTTGTTAAACAGTTCGCCATAATGTAACTCACTTCTTGTTTAGTGGTGTAGTTTATAATTTTTACTGTTACTCTGATTTTGTACTCTGGTGGTCACCATGCTCATATATATTTTACCTGGATAGGACGGACGTTAATGTTGTTACTGAATCTTGTCGGTGGCACACTACAGCGTGTCTTAATTGAAACTCATATTCCTTGATGGTTAAACACCCATTGTTATTAACGCGACCCAATACTCTCGGAACTCCCTGGAACTCTGGGAAATCCCCAGAACGAGGCGGCAGGGAGGCATAAACTGAGTGGCGTTACTGAGTAATTACAATAATAACGATGCTGAAATCAACAATAAACTTGTAAATTTAAAAGCCAATGTCAGTTCCGGAAATAATTAACAAATTTTGTAGAAATACACAATCAGTAGAGCCACTCGCACAAAAATGAGCTTAGATCCACCTTATCGGGATAAATGCGCTGGCCGAAAAGAACTTGGTAAATTGTGTCCTAACAAATAATGTCCCAAAACGCTGGTATTGTAATTCCAGCTCAGGTCCAGATCGCTGTGGTCCAACTGATTCTAATAAATTTATGCCTGCACTCTGGCATATATTCAGAATTCGGTTATTCAAAAACGGGTGGGAATACTAAGCCTCGAAATTCTGGTTTTAACATAGGAGACTGAGGTGAAACCATACAGCAATTATTAATCTCGTGGTCTCATAGAGCAAGAATTAATGTTGGTTCTCCGCTTCGCTAATTTTTTGTTTCATTGTTTATTAATTGCTAACATTAATCTTTAGTGTGCAGGCCGGGGAGCCAGTTGCTTTCCCCGTGGCTGTAACAAACTACCATGTTAACGTTAAGAGTGAAACAGCATACAGAACAAGGTTATACAATATGGCCACTAAGAGCGTGATTGGTTGGTCTCTGTTGGTAGAGGGTGTTAGTTACAGGCCAAAAACTCTGCTGTATGGCGCCACTTGTAGTTAACTCAATTTTTTCCCGCGTGTAGTTAGGCCTATTTTTTCCACGTGTAGTTAACCCTATTTTTTCCACGTGTAGTTAACGCTATTATTTCCACGTGTAGTTAGCCCTATTTTTTCCACGTGTAGTTAACCCTATTTTTTCCACGTGCAGTTATGCCTTTTTTCTACGTGTATAGTTAACCCTATTTTTTTCCACGTGTAGTTAACCCTATTTTTTTCCACGTGTAGTTAGGCCTATTTTTTCCACGTGTAGTTAGTTAACCCTATTTTTTCCACATGTAGTTAGGCCTATTTTTTCCTTTGTTCATTTGCGGTAGCGAGCATTCACTATAATAACTGTAAGGATGAAAGGATAAGGGTAGATCGACTATTGAAAAAATTAAGGTGGACTTTTGGCAAGTCCTCAATACATACATTAATATTCACTTTCATTTTCGTCTGCCGTAGCTTTGACCTGACCGAGTGCCGTAGGAGGCTGGTTTCTAAGTAAAAACTGAGGCTGTACCGAGCACATTTTTTCCTGCCGAGCCGATACCGAGCCGAGCGCTCAAAAAATGCCTGGTACACCAAGCATAACCAAGCCGATCAGTGTTGCCGAGCAGAACCGATCCGCTTTAGTAATCACTGGGGTGCTAACGGGAGTCCTTGGTTTTTTATTCAGATTTTCTCACATTCCAACTTTTCATTTTTTCTAATTTTTCACATACCTGCTTTTCATTTTTTTCACGTACCTACATTTCAATTTCGTATTACTACTTCTTTGTTTTCATATATCACACCAGTTTCACAATAATTCTTTAATACATTTTTTTTATTAATAACAAGACAAGTAATTTTTATTGTGACTTAAATTACTTTTAAGCTAATAAAAAGCTATAATAATTGACCATTCAAAACAGTTAAATGAATGCTGTTGACACTAAAGCACCGAGGTTTTTCTTGATGAAGGTAAGTTTCATAACTTTTTTCAGGTTTCAGCTTTAAAAAAAGGTAGTTAATCTGCGCGAATTACCTACAAATTTAGTTCCTGTATTGATTTCTGTGGTAGTCGTTCAACCTTTCTGCAGCAGGAACCATGCCTCGACTGGAATCCGACAAAATGAAGCTCGCATTCAAGCTCGCGTTCAGGATCGCGTGCCAAGACTAGTCGCGAGCGGCACTGCTCGGCTCGGTTAAATGGACATAATTGTTCGGTATACCGAGCAGTGCCGATCATCCTCTGCTCGACAAAAATCAGCTCTGCAGCCCGGTATCGGTACAGCCTTAGTAAAAACTGGCATGAACTGAGTGCTGTCCATTCGTCCACCTGTATTTTTCCATTACGCACTGGCACACACACGCAACAAAAAAAGGCAAATATTCAAAGCAGGCTTTCTTGAGGCGTCAAGTGATCTGAAAACCAAATGAACGCCTGGCATCCTCTAGTGGTGATCTAATGAAGCAATGTATGTGTCCCTAACATGTTTCTATAGGAAGTTGATGCAGTCCAAATTTTTTCTAAATCTATCATTCCAATCATTGCTTTAAGCAATTAGCAGCAATAACATTAAAGAGAAATGACAAACACGTGGAGGAAGCAGCTAGTCATTAAATTTTAACGATTGGCGGAAGTGAGTGGCTACATTGGAACTATTACACAGCCGAACACAAAGGGTTGAACAGGTTAAAGGTGCTGTTATATTTTATTATCAAATACATTGCTGAACTATTAAAGAAACCAAATAAGCTGTAAATATTATTATAAAGCGATAAAACACAATGAAATCAACGTTGTGGACAGCTAAAGATGAGCCAAATCCAAAGACATGGGTCCATTTTTTGGCCCTATGGTCAGAGTCGGACTGGTAGATCGAAAAGCCATACGAGAAATTGGTGACTTGGGACCCCTTTTTTTTAAAATTTTGGTGACGATTTTTCCTTAATCTATCCTTCCAATCATTGCTTTAAGCAATTACCAACAAAAACATCTACATATATAATACAGAGCAGGGGGCCAAGTCAGCGGCCACGCTATTACGTCGTACAATCAAGTACTCCACCCTGTAGTGTCATCTGCTGACGGGATTCGCCTTCGAATTCGGGTTGTGACACTTTTCCAACGTCTTCGAACAGATGGCGCCACTTGCCAAACTTGCCATGTCTCCGTCTATTGATGGCCTTCGACTACAAGTTCGGGTTATAACACTTTTTCCAAAGTCTTCGAAGAGATGGCGCCACTTACCAGACCTGCCGCACCGTTTTTGGGTTCGTTTTTTGGTATTGTTGTGGTACCAAAGCGCCAACAAAGTTTTAGTCGCATGGACTGTGCCATTGTCGGCGTTTGAGCTATAAAAAAAACAAAACAACCCGTGTCTACTAAACCAGACAACTTTAAACCAAACGAAATTGACAGCCTGATACGATGGAAAGGCGCATTTATTTCCTAAATGTTCACTTCTAGAAAGGAGTTGAATTGTTTTTAAGTGGGCGGCAACAATCGTAGCTGGCAACAATGTCACCATGCACGGTAGCGAGGTGAATTGTTTCAAAGGATTAACTTAAACGTAGGGTTCCTTGCTTACTGAATGCTGGATTTCTCAGGGCTTTTTTTTAGCCTTCAGTCAAACATACGCATGCGACATTTCCGGGCTTG
The DNA here is from genome assembly GCA_023313725.1 of Lithobius niger. Taxonomy (NCBI): domain Eukaryota; kingdom Metazoa; phylum Arthropoda; class Chilopoda; order Lithobiomorpha; family Lithobiidae; genus Lithobius; species Lithobius niger. The sequence continues at coordinate 3,106 of JAHWFP010087676.1, read as the reverse complement.
CACCAAAGGGGAAATGTCACGGGGCGGCGTTTTCGGAGGGAGCGGGAGAAGGTGCCAGGGCAAGGGTGTGTGGCGGGCAATGCACGCTACCGAAGTGAATTGTTTCAAAGGATTAACTTAAACATAGGCTTACTTGCTTACTGAATGCTGGATTTGTCAGTGATAGGCTTTTTTAGCCTCAGTCAAACACACGCCAGCGACTTTTCCGGGGCTGCACCAAAGGGGAATGTCACGGGGCGACGTTTAAGGGGAGGGGGAGGCGGGCAAGCGTGTATGCGAATCCTGGAGGGGGCAGGAGTGTGAGGATTGAGGGTTAAAGTAATTGTGGGGGAGAGGGCATATGTGGGATCCATTCACATGTACGGTCTTCGGTTTGATAAATTTAAACCCAAAAACCAAACACCTGACCGGGGGGGGGGGGGGAGTGCGCAGCATGCGCACGGGCACAACTAGTTAAACAAAAATGACAAACACGTGGAGGAAGAAGCTAGTTAATAAATTTTAACGTTTGGCGGAAGTGAGTGGCTACATTGGAATTATCACACAGCCGAACACAAAGGATAGAATAGGTTGAAGGTACTGCTATATTTTATTATCAAATACAATGCTAAACTATTAAAGACCTAATAAGCCGTAAATATTATTATAAAGCAATGAAACACAATGAAACCAACGTTGTGGACAGCTAAATATGAGCCAAATCCAAAGACATCGGTCCATTTTATGGCCTTATGGTCAGAGTCGGATCGGCAGATCGAAAAGCCATTCGATAAATTGGTGACTTGGGACCCCTTTTTTTTTTTATTTTGGTTACGATTTTTCCTAAATTTTTCCTAAATCTAACCTTCCAATCATTGCTTTAAGCAATTACCAACAACAACATTAAAGAGAAATGACAAACACGTGGAGGAAGCAGTTAGTCATTAAATTTTAACGTTTGGAGGATGTGAGTGGCTACATTGGAACTATCACACAACCGAACACAAAGGATAGAATAGGTTGAAGGTACTGCTGTATTTTATTATTAAATACATTGCTGAACTATTAAAGAACTAAATAAGCTGTAAATATTATTATGAAGCGATGAAACACAATCAAATCAACGTTGTGGACAGCTAAAGATGAGCCAAATCCAAAGACATGGGTCCATTTTTTGGCCTTATGGTCAGAGTCGGACTGGTAGATCGAAAAGCCATTCGAGAAATTGGTGACTTGGGTCCCCTTTTGTTTTATTTTGGTGACGATTGCGAACGACAGCACTGAAAATAACCCTATGTTACTCTGACATTCACATGAGAAAGAGGCGACAAGGATAAGGAATGTCCACGAACGACAGCACTGAAAATAAAGCCACGTCACTCTGGAACTCAAAGTATGAAAATTTATACGGCAAAGATAAGGAATGGCCACAAACGACAGCACTGAAAATAAACCCCATGTCACAATGGCACTCACAGCATGCAAAAACTACACGACAAAGACAAAAAAATGGCCACGAACGACAGCACTGAAAATAAACCCCCATGTCACGCAGGCACTCACAGCATGCAAAAATGTATGATAAAGACAAGGAATGGCCACGAAATACAGCAATGTTAAACCCCCCCTGTCACTCTGGCACTTACACTATGCAAAACTTTACAAACGAACGACAAAGACAGGGAATGGCCGCAAACGACAGCACTGACAATAACCCCTGTCACTCCAACATTTACAGTATGAAAAAAAATATGCCCAAGACAAAGGACGACAACAACGATGCCACTGAAAAATAACGCCTTGTCACGACCGCAACAACCGCAACAACCAATGCCCGACAGAAGAATCAGTGTTGCAGAATGAGTTCAGCTGGAATCGTTACGTTTCAGTATTAGCCTACAGCCGTTTGATCGGGAGATTATGGTTGCATGACAAAATAAAAGCCACTATTACTGACAGCTTAACGTTTCCTTGTTGAAAAAAAAGATATGAATAAAGTTGATACGTGCTTAATTCACAGCTAGCTAGCTAATTTTACAAAAATTAATTCTTCCATGCGGTGAATAAAGCTGATATTTTCAGATAGCTAAAGCTTAACCATGGAACGTGTCTTTTGCTAGTTTGGGAGTTTGAGGAAACGTAAATTCAAAGTTACCAGTCTATGTCAATACTACTTTTAGGGCGGAGTTATTGTTGTTGTTGTTGTTGTTTTTTACGGGAGCACGAACCCGAACTGGGTTATCCGCCCCACGACGATGAGGGGGAAAACTTATTACTTCAGTACCACAACAATGGACAACACATTTTGCTTACAACAGTGAAACACGAAGACGTTGAGTTTGAATTTGAGTTTATTACTAAAGCTAGAGGACTGTGTAGCAACGAAGCGCTCTGTGAGACTTAAAAAATAACTAAACCTAACAAAGGACATACGCAGGTAATCAACCCTAAAAATAAATCTCCGGTTCATGATATCACGTTGAGTACGCAGCACGACAACAATAGGGCAGTGACACGACGTAGTTTTAATGTGTATCACTCTATGGTGGAGCCAGTAACTGGGTTAGCTGCAAGTAGCACTGGAGGGAGAAAAGAAGATCGTCTTATTAAAGCCAATGCTATTAGACTGGATTTCTTAAGCCTGTAACGCGCGAATTATGTTGTTGGAGAAAACAACGTTTTTTTAAGCCGAAGAAAAACCGCTCTCAAAGCACTGTCTTCACTAGAAGTGACGTTTTATTTCCGTTACATTTTAATCTAGTGCACCTTGTAGCTATTACCTCCAAATGGTGTCTCGTAGCCAATATGACGTCACATGGCGCTGCTCTATAGTACGAATAAAGAATTATTGCGAGTTTCGGAAGTTGGCTTCTCGACAAAGACTAACACGCACGTAAACCTACTAATGGAAAGTAACAAACACTAAACACGTAACACGTAAAAGAAGGAACGTTTTAGAAGGAACGTAAAACTGGATTTTCTTCTTTTCATCTCTAATTGCTAAGAGAAAAACTGATTTTATCAATTTACACCAAAAATATGTAGTATCTCCCCAAAACAAAACTTGTTAAAGGTTCCCACCCCCCTTCCCAAGCTTTCCGGCCCTTTGAAGTTGTGATATCAAACG
>JAHWFP010087675.1:0-15392 GCA_023313725.1 Lithobius niger | reverse complement strand
TCTTGGCATCGACCATAGTAGGTAAGTTGTCGATAAATTTCAGAACCAAAGACGTTTTTCCTCCGGAGGTCGGAGCGGCAATGATGCAGTGAAAGGCACGTGGAATTGAGCGAACTCAGGTATGAGCGTAGTGGTTGCCATGACTAACGTTTTGTTGTAACAGCGGTGGTAAATAAAGCTGGCAGTAAGGAATACGTTGCAAGAGCCAAGCTCCGAAATTAATAAGTAAAAATAAAACCAAGATCAAGCTTTTACCAATTTCGTATCTAGGGTCGGTGACGAATGAAGATGCCGTCGATGAAGATGACGACGACCGGCGAGAACCGTCCATTCCCAACGAGATTTACTAACAGACTGACTGTCTCTACTTTCGACTAAGACTATACCCCAAAACCAGGTAACCAAAAGTTATATATACTTTTTTTTTGAGTAGGGGAGGGTGAGGGCCCGCCCGCGCGCGCCCAGCCCAGCCCGCGAAGCTCCTTCCAGGGAGGCCGCTGGCCTCCCTAGGAGGAGGAGAGGGAGAAAAAGCCTTCGTCGACTACTATCTATCTATCTATAAAATACAACGTGTATAGAAGCAACGCCTTCCTTAACTAAATTTTGAAACCAAAAATCCTCGCATTGGTCTTCAAAGAAAATACATTCGCCGGCAGTCAATCGACTTTACGTAATTTCATTTTAGGTTCATTTTTACCCCAGTACAACGTCATTAAAGGTACTCTTTGTCCTAATACCAAACCCGCATATTCTTGGTGATTGTCGTAAGGCCAATTGTCGACTCGACGAGTGTATCTAGTAACGGCACATTTGGCGAACGGTTGGCCGTTGCTGGAGAAATACTGACTGACTTTAAAGTTCAAATCCTTCAGGAGTCGAGTTATTTCTTTATCTTCTCCACCATACACGGTACATTGTTTATTTCGAGCCCAACTGTCCACGTAAGGACCCTAATTAGTTTCGCGAAGCAAAGTGTCGTAAATCAGTTTAGCTTCGTCTTCCGAAAACAGTTTCACAGTTTTAAATAATCCGTCTTCTCTGATGGGTTCGAACCACGTTGCCTCGTGTTCTTTGTTGTTCCTTCGACACAATTTTGCTAGTGTAGTAGTCATCTTCTACTTCTTCTTCTTCTACGACTGAAAACGGAAAGAAGAAAACTATTCAAGTACGGGCTTCTTTTTTTGTAGAAATGTAGAAGGTGAGGGAGGGGGGAGGAGGCCGGGGCGTGAGAAGACAACATGAATAGTATCTGGACTGACGCAACCTCACAACTGTAGTCATTTGCTTCTGTCTTTGAAAGAAAAACAGTCACCAGCTGTCAATTCTATTTTATGTAAGGTTAGGCTATTTTCGTTTTTATCCTGGTAAATGGCTACGGTTGGAGCAGTCGCCAGTATTAAACTAGCGTACTCTTTGTGATTCTCGTAAGGCCAAGAATTTATCTGCCAATTGAATTTATTAACGTAGCATTCTTCGAATAATTCTCCATTGCTCAAGAAATGTGGTGATACGACACGATTCAAGTCCATCAGAAGTCGGGTCATTTTCTTGTTATTTTTTTTATTTTCTTTTCGGTAGTACTTGGTGCACTGAATATTCTCCATCCAACCGACGGGTGGACCCCATTTAGTTTCGTGATACAAAGCCGTATGGATTCGTCTCCCATTGCCGCTAGTAAATAGTTTTACAGTTTTTAACAATGCGTCGTCTCGCGTTTGATGAAACCATTTTGCTTTGTAGTAATTGTCAATCCAGTAAGAACACAGTTGCGCCAAAGTAGCCATCTGGAATTTGAAAAAATGGTACGAATGTAAAGGATTCAAAAATCGGCGGCTGGCTCTTCTCGCAAATGCCATTTAGTGAAAGTTAAAATAAATGTGGGATCTTTCAATAGAGGCCGTTGTGAAATTGTATGTTTGTAATATCGATTAGTCGGGTGTTTGATCACTAATAACGATGCTGGATCCAAAGCAATAGTAAATGACGGCCTCTCACCTACGAAGGCTCGATCGTGTTTCATGGTATAAATACGTTTGCCTAAAGTCAAGACGGCGACTGGAGCCAGTATATCGAAACCCTCTCTGTTAGTATAGGAATGCCAAGGTTTATAAGCCATGCCACTTTCGAATTTCTCAACGTACAAGCAATCGAATCTTACTTCGCATAGATTCAAAACGTAATCCCTTACATTTTCCAAGAGCGGCGTCCAATTCTTGACACCCCCTCATCCCCGAAATCCACCGTTTCTTCGGCGTCCGCGAAACAACTGTACTGCCTACGTATCTTATGACCACCACCTACTTCAATCATGTCGTGCGGAGGCCCTAAAAATACGATTTCAGCTTCTAATCCAAATATCAAACGTTGCATTTGAGTTTTAGTAACTATGTTGTGCATTACAGCTACATCGTGATGAGGCTGAAAAGAGTATTCTTTCGTGTACATGCTAGCTGTCATTATTCTTTTCGCTGGGAATATGTCGGAAGTCGAAGTTACTTCTTCCATTCTGTAAATAGAAGAACGAAAAAAAAAAAGTTAGATACCTTCCTGTTTTCTTTTTTATTATATACATATATGTATACAAAAAGTGGAGAAAGTAAAGAGGGGGTTTTTCGCCCCCCCCCCCCCCCCCACTTCCTTCCATTTTTCTCGCGTCCTTCCGACAGCAGTCAACTACGACAGCAGTCAGTTACAACCTACAACAGAGCTGCAGCTGTAAAGGACTGCCACCACTCGACTACCACGACCATCCATCGTTGAGCCTCGTTGACGTGGAAGAAGAAGAAGATCGGTGATTTATAAAGCGCTGTTAATACTTAGCTAAAGTGCCTACTTGGAAACCTAACCAAACCATGAACTACACTCAGATGAGCGTAGCCGGAAGCGATATTAGTCCCTTCCGAGCAAGCTTGGATTTTCTTCTCTGACAAGCTCGGACCTACTCGACTAAATAAGTCGAGCATCCCTGTAACTACCTACCCTCTTTAAAATATTATTAAAAAACAAGCTATATTGTGTTAGTTGATATTTACAATACTTACCAATGAGGGTGCGAAGCTATTTTTATTTTTCTTGGCCTGAAAATCGAATGCGAATTGTAGATGTACATAGTACCCCAAAGGGTATGAAATGTAAGTTCGAGGGTCTACGTACCGTTTAGTAGCTACAGTACGATACGTTTTGTTTTGACTAGTGGTTAACAAACAATTGTTCCTTCGTACAATTTTTAGTGGCTCTGTAAGGACCACAGTTTCACCTCGGTCAATATTTTCGACCATTTTAGCGATAGTGTTAAAATCTAGCACTTGACTATTACGGAAATTTAACGTAATTCCCCTTACCTTAAATACATTTTTCGTACCTTCGTCACTCTGGACAACGAACGAGTACTTCTTAGATCCATTACTACAAAAATGACTAATGTAAGCATTTTTTTCCGTAAGAGGTTAAATCATTGGTTAGACCTCCGAGACGAGGATCGTTTTGTAAGTCGTGCCGATCGTTTTTATTGACCTTGAAAATGGTACTATCCGTGTCGCAATAAAAAATACTGCGTGGGGCGTGCTCACGTAACAGCTTCAACAATCGAAGCCTACCTTAAGCAGTTATAAAGCTAGAGATCACGACCGAGACATTGTTGTTTCCTTCGCTAAGATTTTGATTGTTCCTAAAACGCACAACGGTGATCTGGTCGTTTTCAAAATCAATATCGCATATAATATTTCTGTCATCCATTACGAAACTAAAGTATTCAGCAGCTGTATCTATATATTTGGTCGACAAATGGTCCTCTCGCTGACCCAGTTTCCCCGCCAAAGTATTCAAGAGGCCTTTCGCTATAGTTCTGCCACCGGGACTATCGCGGATTCTTTCCGGGTTCAAAACGATTTGCTGACTGTCCTTTACAAGTTTCACGTAAGCAGCTTTCTGTTCTACAGTTACAATCCCTTCGGGGTACCCCGAGCACTCTAACTTCTGCGCGTAGAAGGTTTTCATGTAGTCAGTAAAAAGGCCACCCGTACACGTTTTGGGGTCGTAAATCGTGGACTGAGGGAAATGGTACACGGACAACAGTTGTATTATTTCGAAGCCGTCAGCTAAAGCTTGCTGCAATTCGACCGAAACGAAAACACCCCTGAAGCTTCTCTGCACTACACTGTGCTCGCATTTCTGGCCCTGAGATGGCGGGCTGTCAACGCACGTCCGACACAGACTGAAATAAAGCTTATTTTCGTGTTTCAGAGGTAGTGATGGGATAAATAAGCCGCAGGGAGGGTTTACTACAGCTTTGACGAGTCCGAAATATTTACTGATATCGGTACTACCATTGAATTCCGTTATTATTTTAGGATGCCCGACCGGGAAACGTTCCTGTAACATAACGGATGGATACAAAGAAGTAACATCGCCAATGAGAATTTTTTCCCCTGGCTTGGCGACGTACAAATGACGAAACGTGCTTACACGGCCGCCTATATACGCATTTCTTGGATGAAGAATAGAAGGGTTTCTAGGATAAACATTTACGAAAGCTTGCAATTTTAAGTAAGTTTTCATTTCTTCTTTAAATTTACAAGCCCACATTTCGAGGACAGTAACGCCCGCAATCTGTTCCAAAGCCTGTCGTCTGATCGTATTTTTGTCATACGCATCTTGAGCGGTTAACTGACTGAAAGGCAATTGTTGTTGTCTATTGGTTATATGAGGACACCCGTGTATTTCACACCCCAAATACGAAAAAACGGTACGATTGGTTTCGCAGTAGCCGTCAACCGAGTATTTGCCACATACCAATTTTTTTTCTCCTACATTGTTGGCGTTTTGAATAAATATTCCACGTTTTTCAGCCTCAAAATCTAACCAAATTAAAAACTCCCTCGAATACTGGCGTTCTGGGTGGTAACCTTCCGAAGGTATGCAAGGTATACTGTTTCTTTTCAGAAACATAGTCCAGAATATCGTCATTGCGAGATGGCTTAGGCTTATGCAGTCGTAAAACGGTTCCAGGAAAGGACAAATTTCTTGGATAAGTTGCCTGAATTTCAGAACGCAAGCCATTAGAACCGTGACATCGTTGCAGCAATATTTAATAAATTCTTTCTTAAAGTTAAATACTACATTCTGGGCTCTTTGTTGGTCGTGCCATTCCACTAGTTTCTCCCTAGCTCCGCTCGCTAGGCTATCTGGATCATAAGCGCTCAATGGAGGGATTGTGCCTTCGTATTCCATGTTTTCAGGACGGTTATATAGATGGGGAAAACTACCTTTACGAATTAAAGACTCATTTAGGCCTAGGCTGCCGGGAAGTTTCGCTAACGAAAGCGGTAGGAATTTGAGGGAATCCACTAACTTTCAGTTTTTGCGGTCACGATTTTGCCCCCGGAAGAAATAACGTCAGTAGGTCTAATTCCACGTTCGATAGCCCATTTAATTAAAAACAATCCATCGAAAGAACTTTGGTTATGCGCTGTCAATATCATGTTGGTGTCGTAGGTGTGAGTTTCGAATAGCCACTCGCAAAACTTGTTCAGGGTTTCCTCTCCGTGCATAAATACTTTACGTTTGACTCCGCATTTTAAACAATCTGTTTTATCGAAACAATACGTACACGCTACGTCAATAACTGCAAGATTTACTTATGCATGTAGTATTCTTTACTCAAAGAGTCCGTTACTCTGTCTATCCGAGTCGTTTCAAAATCGTAAGCGGCGATCCGCACGCATTCTCTCTTCTGGGGTTGGGGTAGGGGTTGGACGTGGCATCTGTGACCAGGATGCGACCATTTTTTACACACTTTACAGAACCGCTGCCCGCAATGATGAGCCGTTTTACTGTTTCCTACGTAGGTTAGAAAGCATACCTTGCATTTGTAGAGCGACTTACACACAGTAGCATTTTTAAATGGCGGTTGTTTCGTGTAATGACAGGCGAGACAGTCTGGGTTTCTGAATAAACGATTGCAAACCCCGCAGGAAAGCCACTCTTTCAAATAACAACGGAAACGAAAGCTGTGGCACGCGACACATTTGTACTTTTCGCACGAATGTTTTTGTTTGTTGGCGTACGGTTTAAGACACGTATTACAAAAAAATTTGCTACCGTACAAAAACGGGGTTTCAAAATACCTACAAAATGATTTTCGTAACAAAACAGGTAAATTCGTTTTTGGTTAGCTGGCCCTTCGAACACTGTTTGACATTTGGTACCGATTTTCCCGAACACAACAATTTGAAAATCGTTTAAGTAGTCCTGGAAACGGCGTAAATCCGTCAAGGTGCAACCTTCCCGTTTAACCGTCACTGCTGCATTTTCGTGTAGCAGTAAAGCCAAGTCTTTCTGCAGCGTCGTCGATCTGCGTAGCTTGTAGTACAGAGTTTTATCATTTTCCGCGTACGCTTTGCAAGTCACTAAAGCCCTAGCGAGGCATAGGCCGTCCTTCTTATTTTTCACTGGAACCACCGACTTGCGTCCACCACTTTCTAGTCACAATGCTGTATTAGATTTAGACGCTTTCTTTTTAGGAAAGGTCCCCCCTCCGGAAACTTTGATTTGAGTAAGTTTAATTTCGAGTTTGTTGTAGACATCCAATTGCTTACCCGACTGACTAGGTTTCATCAAAAGTGCAAAAATACTCTCAATCGCGAACGATTCCCTGGGATGAAATGGAAGAAACAGGTTATTATCTAAGCCTGCCCCCGATATCGAAATGCTAATATAATCCCGTGGTTGTATCCCATCCAATAACTGCTCAAAAACGTTGGCTAAGAGCTCGTCCATGTAAGTAACAGGATCGAGTCCATTTTCGGTCAAATAATCCTGGTCTACCGTATTAATACTAACGTCGAACACGTTCGTATACGTTGCGAATTTTTTGTTGTAGCGCCCTCTACACTTGCTAATGCTAAACCTATCGTTTTAAAGATTTTCTTGCCAGGACTAACGCAATCGCGAGGAGGTTGCTTTGAAAATGATGGTTTAGAGGCTGAAACGTCGCTCCCTCCTCCCCACTGGTTCGTCGTTTGCTGAGAGGATGTTCGTGCCACTATTGAGAAAAACAAAATTAAGTCGCATTATTTTTACATTTGTAGAACGATGGTTCTCTGGCAACCTGGGCATGCGAGGCGTTTGTCAACCGGTCCGTCGCAAGATTCGTGCATGACTTCTTGGACACATTTTGAACACTTTTCTTCTCCTTCTTCTTCTTCATCTACGTTGATTACTGTCGGAACGTTACTGGTGCTTGGACCCGGCTGGGTAAACTTGAATTGTTTTTGGGTGGGTTTAGAGAGCCGCTCTTTAGTAGGCGTGGTTTCCTTGATAGCAAGTTTACTCGGTTTGGGCGCTGGTTTGGGAGGGTCGCTTTCAGTCATAGTGCCTTGCGTAATTGTTTGTATTGCCGTTGTTAAAACATCGCTTATTCTGTGGCCCCAACACGCAATTGCTTGGCAGATATGTCCGTACAAATAACGCATGTACAGAATGTCAAATTCCGTAAGAACAACCGAGCTGCTATGCACTTTCAAAATAATGACGTTATCAGCCGCTAACTGCATCAAAACGCGACCATTTTTATAGTCCAATGCTGACCCAGGGTCCCTCCAGTATATTTTGGCCATGAGATTTTGTAATTCTGAAGGTTGTAGTTGAATGCAATGATCGTCTATTTTACCGATCGTGATCGTGACTGAGTAATTTTCCGGTTGGATTCTTAAATAATTCCAACCACTCAACGAAAAGGAATCGCAGTACATGTTGGCCGTATCTATGGGAAAAAGAGAAATATAAACCACGTGTCACATTTTACGGTTTTTTTTTTGTGGGGCATTTTTTTTTACATCCATACTTCCTCGACCTGCTCGAAATCTTTCATTTTTTCCTTCAGAGTATTGGTTATTACGTGAACATAACTGAGCAATCCCCGCATTTGACGGTTGCTAAGAACGATATACTTTCCCCCTTGTTTTTCGAAGATGTACTTCGCATTGTAGGTCGACCCCGACTGGCTGATTATTACTTTCAATCGTCCCCTGTACGACCAGGCTCTGGTCATTTCTTGCTCGATGTTCGTATTGGACGCAATTCCGTTGAATTCGTCAAAATCTTTAGCAAATTGCAACCATTCCGCAGGACTGAGAGCCACCCCTTTACGACCAGCCGTCAACCCAGCCGATGGTACGATAAATTCTCTTATCTGAACGTACAGTTTCCCCATAAACGGTTGCACTTGAGCGTATAGTTCTTGGCCAAGAAAATACGTAATGTCAGTGTTCGCCGTGCTGTTACTTATACTGTCAGCCATGGTTTAAGCCTACGGATGTAAGAAAGAAACAAAAAGGGAACCCTCCTTTAGATTTTTTCCTAACCTTACGAAACAATAACGACGTGGTTGAGACGAACCTTGTAATTACATTATTTATTTGCTTTTAGCGTTAGTACGGTCTACACCTTGTCTGTTAAATAGTTGCGCGCACAGACAACGAGTATACCTCGGTAATTCTAAAACGATAATTTTAGAGTTACATTGTTTGAACTCAACAATAATGAAAAATAACGTAAAGTAATATAGGCCTACCTTTCGCCGTCGAGGGTCGCTCGTAGTGGAATTGGAAACGTCTTTCAGGAGCTCGAAACGTACACTTTCTGGCTCAGGCCAGGACTTGTAGCTGCGAGGACGTCGGCTTCTTCTTTTATACGAGACGGATTAGTACTGTCGGAGGTAAAAGCCTATTTTTTTGGATCATTTACATGTACTGGACGAATCGTACGCCTTCCTTACACTTACAATTGTAAACCTGGCTACGGCCTCCAATTGGCTAGCCATAGTCTTAAATGCAAAAAATTATGGCGCCCGTTAGTCGGCATATTAATTTTTTAGATGCATTCCAGAAGATGGTTTGGTTTCCCTATTTGGCATGGGTCAGCGGCAAGGCCGTTTTTTACCCGTATGGCCTCCCTGAGCCACTTTTTTTGGACTCTCGACGTCATCAGGTCCCGTCTCCTTACTTGTAACAACCATACATGGTATTTGAAAATGTCATTATTGAAATCTGATTATGATTGTACGCACGTGATGGTATGTGGAGGGGATGTGATTTTGTCAATGGCACCTGGGACATAAAAAAGAGTAACATTGCCACCCAATTAAGTGGTCCTAATGGCCTGTCTGGGAACAACATGTTCTTTTTTTTTATTCGTCTATTTGTTTCCTTTTTTCCTTTTCTTTTTTTGCTCGCATAAAGTGGATCGAAGGTCGAATATTGGTAGGCTTTTCGCCCACGTGATATCCACCCATAACGGATTTTAACTACACTCTCCAATTCCACTAACACACGTCGTTTCACACACTCCAAATTGTGACTAGTGACGGACGTAAGACAGGCTGCTTGTGGTGGTACGTACACTTTCATACATTTGTTAGCTGTTTTTCATGTATTTTACGTTTGTTGGTCCGCCTTTTTATTACCCAATTCTTGGTCAGATCCCTTGCCTCCACAGGTTGGAGTGTTTTTATTTTTATATTTTTTTAAACGTTTTTGTGATCAACAGACGTATTATCTGGGCAAGTTAATCAAATGTATAATTTGTATTTTTTCCCCCTCCATCGAACACCTTCCCTCGCACACAATCTGTCACACGATTTTTGTTGTCAAGGCTGATCATGAGGGAAAAGCCTCACGGCCACGGACAAGAGGTCGAGCTGTTCGACCTACTTTCTCTTTTATTTTGACGAAACGTAGGTCTATCTCCCCACATGTTGGATGAAAACCATTTTATATCCTCTCATCTTTTTTTTTATGACTTTAAACCTTCTAACGTTCGATTTCAGGAAAAGAAATGCCTCGCACCGAATTTCATCATCATTGGCAGTGGTACGTATTGTAAACAGAAATTAACAAAATATAGCTTGTTTTTAACATTTTAACGATGATAGGTAGTTACAGGGACGCTCGACTTATTTAGTCGAGTAGGTCCGAGCTTGTCAGAGAATCCAAATCCAAGCTTACTCGGAAGGATACTAATATCGGTTCCGGCTACGCTCATTGGAGTGTAGTTTTTGGTTTGGTTAGGTTTCCAAGTAGGGATTTAGTTAAGTATTAACAGCGCTTTATAATTCGTCGATCTTCTTCTCCCACATCAACGATGGATGGTCGCGGTGGTAGGCTGGAGGTAGCTCTGGTGGTGGTTGTAGCTGCTGCCCCTCCACTGCTACAGTCGTTGCATACAACACGCTACGTAAGTCACATACATGATCGTATGAGTGGAGGTCGACCAAACTCGCCCTCCTAACCTAACCTACTAGGTTACGATACAAGGTGGTGTAACGGACTCTGTTTACACACCTGCCTAGGCTGTGCCTGTCTAACACACAAACATACCGTTTTTACACGCCCGCATGTTCGAATCTAACTGAGACCGTCCTGTAACACATCTACTGTAACCGTAACCTGCCATCGGCTGTCTAACCCGTTCATCACCTCCGACGAGCTTTTACCCACCTTCCCGACGCTAGGCGTAGGTGTTACGGTTACAGCAGATGTGTTACAGGACGGTTACATACACTAGTCCCCCGGACCACCGGATGCCCTCCATACATTTAATTACATGTATTGGAGGGCATCCCGTGGTCCAAGGATTTTGTTTATTATCACCAACCCTCGTCTGAAGTTCTTTTAATGCCTACAATATGGATATCTCTAAATCAGACACTACAGTGATATTTTATTCAGGACTTAATATGGGAACCCATGTCGGCAAATATTGTTTGGTTGAAGAAGTAAGCAGCTGGAATAGCATTAAGTGTTAATAAGCTTAAAACAGATAGGGAACGTGGGCTATAAACTGGAATTTCCTGTAAGGCCTCTTACATACTGTGTGTTACAAATTTCTGGTTGTTACAAATCAACGGATATTGAAACTACTCACTGTCTAAAGGCTAATGGAAATGGGCCCCAATCAATCATCGTTTCGGTTTGTCAATCAAAGGTTAAAAGTGACAGCCAGGCCCTACGAGAGAAACCGGGGACAGGCCATCACTTGGAAGCATCCCCTTACAGGGCTTCACTGCATGCGCAATAGGTGCATCAGTGCTCAATTGTGAGCGTTTTGCACAATCGCGTAACACCTGCTCCTGGTGGCTCGTATTCTTAGGTGCTATAAAAGCAGGGGGGAAAGGGCAATCAGAAGCAGATACCCCACACACACGCTGGTGTATAATTGGCTCTGAAGGAACAAAGAACATATAAGCACACCCCTAGACAACAAACCATTTTAGACGTAATATCGAAAACCAAGGAAGCCGTTGGAGGGAGCTCAAACGACGGCATTGGATCGACCAAGTCTGGTTCACCACTCCCAGAGCATAAGGGACGGTGAGAGAGAGGGTAAACTGGGACCTAAGGCATAAATCTTGCGTCGACTCAGTTACTCTTGACCGTAACCATGTACACCGCTACACCTTGCGGGTCCTTGTCCAGGATGGACGAAGTCTAAGTTTTTACGTACCAAGTGTAAGTTAGCTACACTTCGAGGGACTTGTCAGTGATTTTATACCAGAACTTCTCGCAACTTTTCTCCCGGATATTTCATTACGAAGACCAGCAGACATTTTTTTTCAAATCGCGTACAAGTTGTACACCGTAGGACCCCTAGTCCAGGATTTGAAACTGAAGTTTTTTTAACATTCCAAGGAGTAAAGTTATTACATCTTTGAAGACCATTATCCGGGATTTTTAAGCATAACTACCTCTTGCAGAAATTTTTTTCCCCTTCGGCATTGTGTGAAGAGCAGCAGGACCATTTATTGATTCTTGTACAAGTTACATTTTTCTAGAGTGGACGGCCAAACCCAAGGATTGGGGCCAACATCTCTTTGCGCTACTCACCTACAACTTCTGGAGCTATTACATCCAGGATAGACTACGGCTCTAGACCTCCACGTGGAATTTTAGGACCTTATTTTGTGAGGAGGACTCGACGAGACATTTTTTTTTTGCTATACCAATTGCCTACACCCAGTGCCAACAAAGACAAAAAGGGCTGTGGCCAGGCAGAAGAAGAAACATTGGCATCGTTTCTGGGGAAGAATTGCAACTGAGGAGTTTGACCCAGCTAGATTTTGGAGTAACATTCCGGTACCAGAGGCATGCAACAAAATTTCAACCAAGGAGGACGACACTTCTCTACACTTCCCTACGGTTTCCATACCAAAGTACAGTGGGTCGGATAAGATTACTGATCACCATGCTACCGGACAGCTAAAGAATTCAAGAAGCCTTACACTAGCTTACAATTCAGTGCACGCCACTGCAGAGAAATTGCCAGAGAACATGGATTGACTACCAGCAGGGGAGCTGATACCAACACTGCAGAGCGAAAATTTGCCAAGACAGTGGCTTGACAAAATACTATTGTTGGGAACAGGAAACCATAATGACTACTTATGGGACGACCAGGAGGACGTCACATCTTCGAAGATGGATTTTCCACCTAGCAACCGTGAGGAGTTTACGGGAAAACAGGGGGAAGGGAAGAGAGGCTCTCAACTTTGCTACCAGGAATTATGCACGATGGGAACCAGCCCTATAGAGGCTTGGCTGACATTATGCCCCATGAATAATGATGAAGCAAGAAACATCAGGAGGATACTGCTCCAAGTTATGGACCAGGACCAACCAGAAGGGGAGGGACCAGGTTGTGTTGACATGTCAGAACACTGACACCGGCAGCAACCTGACATCGTCACACAACTGGGACCAGAAGCATACTTCAATCGTGTTTGAAACTGAAACGGCTAAAGCAGCTGCCAGCACATACTCGGAAATGCAAACTGCAACACTTCTGGAAGAAGAACAGCAGCTTCGTTCCTGTGCGGTGCTCGTGGATCTGGAGTCAGATGATGATAGCAGACCACATCATCACTGAAGGCGGATGCTACGACGGACGATTATATATCAATGGCCATTCAGAGGCAAGATGATTTGGTGGACAAACCAATCAAGAATATATCCAGTAATATGCTTGATGACGAAACTAGGACATCTGAGGCTTTATACATAAATAAACAAACGAGGATGACCACATAGGCTTCAATCCAGAACAAAATGAGGCTAACCGTCCTCCAGGATTTCCTAGTGATGGAGAATTCTCAACAGCAAGACCACCATATCCTGCAAAAGATTGCTGGTAAAGGCAATAGGGCCGCCGGTGATTCGTCTCCAGAGGAGACTGAGAACAATGCTACACCAGGAGAAGGCAAGCATTGTTTACATCCAGGACAACCGGCCAAAACATTCATTCCACATTGTGCGGCACATCAACATGCAGGTGACGATGGTTTCAAACCATGGTTCCAAAATGCTTGCGACGACGCTGCATTGAAGCAATCCATGCATCATTACCTACAACCAACAATGGAGGGAGGCGAATATTACGCCAACTGCAGGCCTTGATTACTTGGTCAGGCATGACGCAAGATGTGGCAACTTTTGTACGAAGGTACAAGCACTACCAGTTAAGAAAGATAACTTACGATGATAGACCAACTGACTAAGCACAAGAGGCGGCAGCCAGCTATTATTTAAACCGAACATGGTCTGATGTTGGATAGGCCAGTGGTTCCCAACCTTTTCTACAGTACACCTCCCCATTGGGACTAGTAGGCTATGGTGCCCCTTCCCCCCCCCCCCACCCAAAAAAATAAATAAAATCGCCGTGCAATTTTTTTTCACTGCATAAAAAAAAATGCCTAGAATTTTTGCTAAAATGGCTGTAGATTGCACAAAAATCTGTTAATATTTAAAATGAAAATTTCGCCTTCCTTATATGATGCATAGGCCTAGTTAAAAATAAAAAAATTCGTCACTGATCTTTAGGGCACGTTTACTCAATGACCCGCCTTTGCATTCTCGCAACTAGAAGCTAGAAATTATCGGAAATTCTAACATGGCAGCGATTTTAGCTATGTCGTCTCGCAGTTAATAATGTGAGTTCAGAAGTACTGGGAAATTGTTTCGTCAGGAGGAATTCTTTGTCTTATTGTCACTGCTTATAAGATTGTAAGCATTTACTCACACGATGTCAAATTTAGCTAATCCAGGAAGCGTTGTTACCATGGCAATTAGCGACCTTGCCATCGCGAATAAATTCTAGCTGCAAGAATGCAAAGGTGATGCATTGCGTAAATGTGCCCTTAAGTACAACGCCGGCAGAGGCTCGCGCCCCCCCTGCAATTGCTCCGCACATCCCAAGGGAGGCCCGCCTCGCCGGTTGGGAAACGTTGGGATAGACGACCAGGACCTGAGGAAGTTAAACAGCCAACTAGGAGGAAGAAAGATACTCCATGAGGTTATCAACCCTCACAATTGGCAAGAGTAGTAATAGTGTACACTCCCATGGCATTAGTGCTTATATTATTAGTATTGTTTCAATTACCAATTCAGTGATACCTGGCTTTCAGTTACCAATGTTCATTTTGAGTAGCAATAATGTTAGTAACAGGTGTTTCCCCCCCCTCCCCCCAATTTTAGTATTGTTTCAGTGCCGCTAACACTCGTAATGTATCACCAATGTAGTTCGTTCAATACAAATAACAGGTGTCCTTATTAGCAATGTCAATACAGCAGTGTGTTTTTTTACAGGTTTCCTACTGATGTTTATATGATAGACTCTCACGTTTTATTTTAAGGTGTTTAAAAGAAAGTATCTACACGATTTCTTTTAAACTTAAAATAAAAAATTGTGTGAGTTTCATTGATGCTGAAAAATAAAGTAAAAAACGATGCTTCATGACATTATTTTTTGACCAAAGTTATAGCAGTGTTTTTTTTACAGGTGTCTTGCTGATGTTCATATTATAGACTCTTCACGTTTTATTTTAAGTTTAAAAGAAAGTATCTACACGATTTTCTTTTAAACTTAAAATAAAACGTGTGAGTTTCATTGACGCTGAAAAATAAAGTAAAAAACGATGCTTCATGACATTATTTTTTGACCAAAGTTATAGCAGTGTTTTTTTTACAGGTGTCTTGCTGATGTTCATATTATAGACTCTTCACGTTTTATTTTAAGTTTAAAAGAAAGTATCTACACGATTTTCTTTTAAACTTAAAATAAAAAATTGTGTGAGTTTCATTGATGCTGAAAAATAAAGTAAAAAACGATGCTTCATGACATTATTTTTTGACCAAAGTTATAGCAGTGTGTTTTTTACAGGTGTCTTGCTGATGTTCATATTATAGACTCTTCACATTTTATTTTATGTTTAAAAGAAAGTATCTACACGATTTTCTTTTAAACTTAAAATAAAACGTGTGAGTTTCATTGATGCTGAAAAATAAAGTAAAAAATGATGCTTCATGACATTATTTTTTGACCAAAGTTATAGCAGTGTGTTT
>JAHWFP010087671.1:0-26442 GCA_023313725.1 Lithobius niger | reverse complement strand
GGAGATGTATTTGGATGCATGAAGGAAGCTGTATTCGAGTCGTGAATACACTTGCGGTAATGTTATACGTATACGTGAGAAGGGATGGCCCCACCTTTTCCCCTGAATAAATTGGGCTTGTCTGCAATAAATATTACACGAACTGACACGAGCAGCGTTATTTTTGTAGGCCCTAATCGTGGAAACATGGTTGGTACCGCCATTATTAAAAATGTGTTATATTATTCCGTATTTTGAGTTGGCAAAACTTAACGAATGCTCTGAGAAAACAAACAAGTCAAATTCTTGCGTTGAGGAGGTTGAGGGGATAAAGCATAATTGAATAAATATACGCTAAATGCTGTAAATTATATAAAGGCAAGAAGAAAATAAGTCAAACAGCGAAAATTACACACTAAAAATAACTTAACAAAACGAAAGCTAACCAATATGAAGCAAATCCTTCACGTGGTATCAAGAATTTATAGGGTTTGGGAGGAAAATTTGTGACTGAGACCCATACTGAAACGTCTTGGACACATTCGTATTAGTTCAGTCTTAGTTTATAGAGGGCGGCATGTGTTTTATGTGGGAATTTCTACTCAGTTTTTAGCGTAAAATTAAACTAAAACTAAACGAAACTAGCTTGTATTTAATTATTATTTAGCCAAGCTTCTTGTAATTTAGTTTACCTTAAATTTGGGATAAAAAAATTACCAAAAATTACCAGATGGAACACGTGGCGCCCTCTGAAAACTAATAGGGACGAATCTAACATGTGTCAATAGGGTTACAAATTCTCATCCCAAACCCTATAAATTCTTGGTAGTATGAATACAAAAAAAAAAAAAAAAAAACAGGGAAAACCCTACTTCAGAGTCAGAAGCAAATACTTTTTCTTCCGACCTTTTGCTAAAAAAGTAAATGGTTTATGAATAAAATGTACCCTTTGCTCAAAGAAGCAAGCAAATCCTTTCATAAGGATGCATCTATACTTTGTTCCACATTATGTTTTCAGAAAACTGACTGTATGACGGCACGTTTTCTTTCACTACGAGTGAAAAAAAAAAAACCGTAAGCAACCCATTCGTAAACTCTACCAGTAACTATGTTGAGTCCACAAGTGTGATATCCACATGTTTTTACACTTGTAGTGTAAGGAAACGAGTCGTCATCCAGTCAGTTTTCTGAAAAATAATGTGGAACAAACTACAGTCAGAGGTTGATTCACATCTTCCTACGGCGGCTGTGGTTCACATTTACGATGGCGGAAGCAGCGCATGTTCGAAATGTTAAAACAATACAGGACTGATTCCTCTCCAATCCACAGTGGTGACGCACAAAAGCCTATTTCAGTTTTGAAGTGAAAAACTTGGAATGGTTAGCCAGTACCTTTCTGGGGGGCAACCACAGAATCTCATGGTGGAACAATCACGTCTCGGCTGAAAATGAAGATATGTTTGAGGATATATCCGATCCAGAATATCAAAAAGGCATACGTGAGGACTTTTGGGCTGAACAATTGTCAATATCACGAGCTCTCAAACTGAGGTTCATAAAATAATTGCACAAACTGAACACTGGATTAAAGGGCAATTACTTCCATTTTGAAATGCATGTTTTACTTTTCAAAGGGTTTCAAAGGGTTTAACGAGCGTTAACCACTCCTGGTAATCTGCCCGAAGCCCTAGGGCCCTACGTTTTACTTTTGGATCACTTACACAATAACTAAACACAAGAATTGCGGTAAGAATACGTTACTTACGTCCGATATAACAATTTAATTACTGCATCACCAAAACACGACACGGAGACCGCCATTGTTTTGCTGGAACGCGCAGAAATTAATGCCGACAGATGTCACTGTTCGATTTCGACTCACAGCCGATTGAGATAGCTCTATTGGCTGTGAGAGCTCAAGCGTCCAACGGCCTTAGCTGGACGACTACTGTCGATTTGAACTAAGGCCGTCGGACGCTTGAGCTCTCACAGCCAACAGAGCTATCTCAATCGGCTGCGAGTCGAAATCGAAAAGTGACATCTGTCGGTATTAATTTCTGCGCGTTCCAGCAAAACAATGGCGGTCTCCGTATCGTGTTTTGGTGATGCAGTAATTACATTGTTGTATCGGACGTACGTAACGTATTCTTACCGCAATTGTTGTGTTTAGTTATTGTGCAAGTGACCCAAAAGTAAAACATGCATGTCAAAATGGATGTAATTGCCCCTTAAATTCCCAACCTCTCTGCGTGCTGTAATAGCCAAAACGCTATGGCAGAGTAAATACCGCTCCCCAACATCAATGGGTGGAGTAGTGCACTGTAATCACGTGGAATACCAAACCCGAGTATCCACGAAGGTGAGTACGTAAACCGCTAGGAAAGTGTAGGCTACGCTAAACGTACAAGCAACAGTGCAATGCAGCAAAGCAAGCCGCGTGAGTAGCTCCTTTGCCACTGACCTTTTACGTGCCGACTCAAGTGTTTGCTTATAAGCAAAAAGTAATCATTATTGATACAAACTATAGTGTGCGCGGCCTATCTTGAGTTCTCTGCAGAACGAACACAAATAATCGCCACGGAACGAACACAAATAAACGATTGTACGTTTTCAGCAGCAGAGTGCCTTGTTGATATCCAAGATGGTTACATGGTTACGAAAACAATGGCGGCCATCGATTACAGCCATCCCATCCAGGAAGACGTAGCCGCTCACAAAATACTTGCAGAACTCAAGAGACACCGCGCACACAATAGAGAAGATGCTTTTACTCTACCATTTACTTTAATCAAAACCTTTTCCTTTTACCTTTGGCTTTTGAGCATTTGCTTCATCTTTATTTATACGGGCAAACAAGCCGCCTTTTTGCATTTAGGCTTCTGTACGCCTGTGGAGGAGTGGCCGTAGCGATAAAGACACTATTGTCAGTAATCTGGCGGCGAATTGGGCTGCCAGTTTGAATCCGGGTCATGCCACTCCGACGAAACTTAAGTGCATAAGGTGACATACTGTACTATTGTGTGCGCGGCGCATCTTGAGTCCTGCAGATATTTTATGAGCGGCTACGTCTTCCTGGAGGGGGCGACTTTAATCGATGGCCGCCATTGTTTTTTGTTACCATCTTGGATATCAACAAGGCACTCTGCTACCTAAAACGTACAATCGATTATCTGTGTTCGTTCCGCGGCGAACTCAAGATAAGGGCCTCGGACACTATACGTTATTTCTAGAGTTAATTTTTCGCTGTGTGGCTTGTTTTTCCTCCGTCGTCCTTCATGAAGCATAATTGAGTTTGCAAGCTACGACAGGACTCGGAGGCAAAGCGTTTAAGAAAAGGACCACTATTTTTGGCATATTTGATGCCAAGCGATAAGCTGTAAATCAGTTAATGGGGCGTGACGTCACGTCTGATGGAAGCAATCGTTTTTGGTATAATCGGTCGCTCAACATTTCCATTTTATAGTTCACTAGCGTATGATTTGGTTTACCCACCAAACCACCATTGTTCATTGGTCCCCACGGAAGGGGGCTACATATTAGATCATAAGGGGTGCCCCTCGAGCCTGCCCCCCCCTCCCCCTTAAGTAAATTTTCCACTTCCAGTTCCTTTAGGAACAGGGCATTGGTCCCAGTTTGAGATAAGTGCGGGCGGTCAATTCATGGTGAATGCAGAAAACAACATGTAAATCGCTCAACAACAGTACGAGCAATAAAATGTTGGATTCAGCGCATAAAATAATACCCTGGGCATTTGTGTGGATTGGTTGATTGCGAGTACTAATTACAGTAGGGAATCGCCAACGCAACGATGTTCGTGAAGTGTGCGGCTAGCACATGTTCTGCACATGTAGCCAGGCATTCGACGTAAAGGAACCGGAAGTGGAATATTTATTTAAGGGACGGGGGATGGTGGGGAGGGGGGGGCAACCCTGCTTGATCTCAATGTCTATTCCCGTAAGTGTCCACGGAAAGGACTTATAGTTGACGTATGTTTGGCATAGAGCACATTTGTTGAAATATTTGTTCGAACCTCGACAGACGGTTCAAGTCGAACACCAGTTTGTTACATGTGCTACAAACACCTGCACAAACCTGTCTATCCTAACTAACCCTTATCAATTTCGTTATGTTAGCTATTCCCTACTGCTTTCTACTGCCCAAGGTATTATTTTATGCACTCAAGCCAACACTAATTTACTCTAATGTATTTTGGTCATAGCTCGTGCTATTGTCGACCGATTTACATGTTGTTTTCTGCATTCGCCATGAATTGACTGCCCGCACATATCTCAAATTGGGACTCTCTATTCCTAAAGGAACCGGAAGTGGAAAATGTATTTAAGGGGGGCAGGGTCGGGGCACCCCTTAATGATCTTAATATGTAGCCCCCTCCGTGGTGACCAACCCTCGATGGTAGTTTGGTGGCTAAACCAAATCATGTGGCTCAAAATCGACTGGATCGATACTTTTGACTCACCCTGTATATCCCAAATGGTTTTTAAAGAAGCCTATTATTAAACTATTTAACTATTTCGCACTTTAAATTACTATTAATTTTTTATATTAATTTTTAAAACTATTAATTTTTAAAATAAGAAGTAAGAATTCTAGGCATAAAATTCTTACTTACAAATCGTTGTTGTACAAATAAGTTCGACGATTGTTCGGCAACAATGCGCTAACACTGTAGCTTAATTGGCTCGTTGACTAAAGATTCAACTCGTCGTTGTACAAATATATTACACAATGGCGTCCAGCAACAATGCCGGTAAGATTTTCGCTTAATGCCGAAAACAACGACAGCCTCACCGCAATGCTGCCGAACTCCATGGTTTAACTGATACTTATACCACACGCCATGATTGTTTGCTGTGACGTGCACATCACGTCACTGGGCTAGTCCAATCAGACGGCCAAACAGCCGTTGTTCTTCTTCGTCATTGGCTAACTCATGGTGACGTCACAGCAAACAGCCGTTGCGCATGGTTTACACCGTACAGTTTCCGTTTACAGAAATTCATGTACAAAAGCAGCGATAGCAGTTTTCGCCAGCACTGCATTGATTCACGTTTACTTATTCAATTTTTTTTTCATTATTTCGTCTGGTATCAACAAGATACCATTGAAATTGTATTATTTTAGCTAGAGCTGCATATAAACCATGCGCATTGCCTGTTTGCTGTGACGTCACCATGAGTTAGCCAATGACGAACGAGAACAACGGCTGTTTGGCCGTCTGATTGGACTAGCCCAGTCACGTAATATGAACGTCACAGCAAACAACCACGGCGTGTCGTATAGTTTCACTCGATAGTGGGGAACAAACGTCTCTGAAATGTCGTGATCTGAGCATCAATTTTTAAATATTACATTTGCAGGACTTTAGGCAACATTAAAAACACAACACAAATCCTTTCAGCTCTCAGCAAACAGGTAAACAAAAATTGCATCATTAAAAGGGGCTCTTCACGAAAACTTAATGGATCACATTAATTAAGACAAAATAGAGACCGTTAGCGAGCTGTACAATTTATTATTCTCGCTTAAAGCAACGACAAATGTATTCCGAAAACTCTACAACTTAAGCACGAACCAAATGAAGACGTTATTGGAATTACTTTTGCCAGGCTTTAGCGTATTTAAGTACAAAATTAAGCCCGCCTGAAGAGAATGTGAAGTGCACAACATTAGCTAAAAATCTACGCTCACTTATTGTTTTAATTAAGCAAATGCTTTTGGAGCGTGCGCGTTAATTTAGAGGTCCGCCCGTCTTCTCACTCCCATCATAATTCACTTCGCACTATTTTTCATTAAAGAAATGCGCGAGAAGTGGGGGCGGCCGGGCGTTTAGCTATGCAGGCCACATTAGTCGCGCGCAAGCACGCTGTGGTTTTAACTAACGAGCTTTTCTGCTGCGTCTGTAAGTCAAGTCCTACCTCGTGGACTCTGCTGGCGGAAATTTTCGTGACAGACTAAACTTTTGTTGTAGTGAGCTTAGGCCTTCCAACGCAAGGGTTGAATAAAGAGCGACGATGCTAGCGTGTTCGTGGTCGTGAATAAGCAAGTTGCTGTTCCTCAAGGTTCAGTGCTTGGCCCACTCCTTTTGAAAAAGTGATTATGGTATTGTCGGTTCAATTTAGAGTTGCAGACTAAAGAACTGATGATAGGTTCACAGATAATGGAGCAACCAATTCCACAAAAGTAACATTGTAGCAGTTTAACAGCTCAAGGGTTGTCGGCTACAGAGGACGCGTTGCCTTGTTCATGTATTGCTCCTCAAGGCGTGGTAACACACCAAAGAAATTATAACATTATAAAACTAGTGACAGATTCGTAGGTAATGGATCAATCAAATCTACAAAAGTAACATTTTAGCAGTTCAAGGGTTCTCTGCACAGAGGTCGCATTGTCTGGTTCATGCATTGTTCTTGAAGGTGTGGTAACACACCAAAGAAATGTAATACTATATAAATCTGATGATAGATTAGTAGGTAATGGAGCAACCAAATCTACATAAGTAACATTGTAACCGTTTAGGAGCTTTAGGGTTCTCTGTGTACAGAGGATGCATCGTCTTGGTCATGCCTTGGTCCTCAAGGCGTGATAACACACCAAAGAACACTGTAACATGAAATCTATGATAGGTTCGTAGGTAATGGAACAACCAAATTTACGAAAGTAACATGTTTTAGCAGCTGAAGGGTACTCTGTACAGAGGGCGCTTCTATTATTTCATGTGTTGTTCCTCAACGTGTGGTACCTGACCTCATGTTTTCCATTGGTGACGATGACTTTTTGATTTTTTTCTTCTGTATTTTGGAGGGGATTGAGGTTCGTAAGAGGGGAGGTCAACTCTAATTAGCAGTTATCCAATGGATGAATAATCTAAAGAGTCCATATTTATGAAGCCAATTCCATTGGTTCGTAGCTCGTGGGATAGATCATTGTAGCAATTTAGCAGCTCAAGGGTTCTCTGTACAGAGCACCGCTTCGTCTTGTTCATTCATTGTTCCTCAAGGTGTGGTACTTGACTTCCCATTTTGTAGTGGTGACGATGTTTTTTTGGCGTTATTTTCTTATTTTTGGTAGGGATTGGCGTGCGTGGGAGGGAAGGTCAACTTATAAATTGGGCTATGCAATGCATGAATAATCTTGAGTAGATTTACGAAGCCAGTCCCATTGATAGGTCATGGGATGAAGCGTTGTAGCAGTTTATCAGCTCAAGGGTTCTCTGTGCAGAAGATGCTTCGTCTTTCATGCATTGATCCTCGAGGTGTTGTACTATAGACCTTCCATTTTGCAGTGGTGACGATGATATTTTAAGAGTTTTTTTTCCTTCTTTTTTGGTGGGGATTGGGGTGTGTGTGAGAGGGGAGGTCATCTTCTAAATAGGATAGTAACCAGTGCATGAACACTCGAGAGTTTATGAAGCCAAAAGCGTTGATGTTCGTATGTTATGCGATGAATCATTAGACCAAAAATTCATCGAAAGATTCATCGAAATTTATCGAAAGATGAGTATAATTAAACTGTAAAGATAAATAATTTTTTTTCAAACGAAATATTTTGGACAGACCTACGGAAAAAACATTTAAAGGTGGTTGAGCTGAAAAACATTTAACAAGTGGCTGAGACACGAGGGCAGAGGCGTAACTTCAAAATTTGGGCCCGGAGGCTACTATGCAATGGAGGGCCCCCCTTTATAAAAAAAAAAATTAGTTATTTCCATACAAGAGAAGCCAGTGGAGGGCCCTTTTCATTAAAAAAGTAATGCCACACAAGGCATGAGCCCAGTCGAGGTCGGCCGGCCCACCCCCCCCCCTCTAAAAAAAAATGTTTTTACAGTGCAGTGGAGAGCTGTTTAACTTACTTGGATGTAGTGACTGATGGCAGTAGGCTATTTCAAAGAGAACGGCTGTGTTTCTATTGAAAGCAATTGTGTCTAATTTAGGCTGCTTGGCACGTTCGACGTGTAGGCTATTTTTGCAGACACAATTTTCAAACCGCGAGTTAAAAAAAAACGAAAATCTTTTAATGCAACCATCTTTTTCTGTAAACACTTCCATTAGTGCACGTGTTTTAATAATGTGTTTATATAGTGCTGCAAATTAAAGTCAGTGTCAGACGTCTGCGACAGCATTCTTTTGAAACCACATTTTTTTTAACCGTCTCTCTGAGGCAATGTTTTCAGTGAACGCTTTTACGTGATTTTCTGCTAAAACATGAAGGCGTTTTCTGTAGAGGCGTGTAAAATTTTTTTATTTACAGCGTTGCAGCCATTTTTGATAAACCAATCCACTCGACCCAATCAAATAAAATATGTACGAAGATGGTGGATTTTCTTTCGTTTTGGTCTTGCCCTTTTTTCTCAGAAGCCTTTGCTCGAGTCCATTTTTTTAGGGGGAAAAAGGGAAGCGGCGGCTCCTTCCGTTTTTCGATTTTCCCTCTTCCCTAGGTCCCCCATCTCGGGTTTTGGTGCATTTTGTGCCTCCTTCCTTCCATTTTCTCGACGGGAGGTAATGTAGCGTGAGTAAGCTGACACGATTTCCACACCCTCCCTACCACTTTATGTCCTCTCCTCCCAGTTCCGACAAAACCCATCCAACCTCCTTGGCCTTGTTCGCTTACGAATTCAACATAGCCAAATCATTCCTAATGTTATGTGGGCGACAATTTCACTTTGCCGTCCGAAGTAACACAAACTCCAGCAACCCGTTTTTACAGTTTCAAATTTTTTTTTCTTTTCCTTTTTTCGTTTGTTGCCATATTATTCCATATCGCGAGTCGACGGTCGACGATGATGATCATGTCGGTAATGATGAAGATAATGTTGGCGGGCGCGCAACCTCGCAAACAAACCTCCCGCCGCGCGCTCCGTCGTCGCCTGGCAACCGGGCACGCGCCCCTCCCTCATTGGCCGTTGCTAATTGGATGGAAGAAGCGGATGGGAACGGTGATTGGTGGGTTAGCTCACGCGCAGAGGAAAGAGGATGGAGTGTGCCGATGGTCGACTGCCGCTTCAGATGCCGTGCTGGCTTTCGAGCTAGGCGGAGATGGCACGTGTTATCGTTACAAACGCCACGTGCTGCTCGCTTGCTTACATATAACCTTGAGTTTTAACATGTCTGAACCTTTGTTAGCATCGGTTAGGGTTAAAGGCCATAATATGAAAGGGTAAATTACAACAATACTCCTTTTAGTCTTATGTATACAGCGGTACCGGCACATGCAAGCAACTCCAGAACGGTTCCAGATAGAGACGACCACGGTTTACAACGTTAGATTCGGTATCGAAAGTTAGTTTAAAAACACGGCAAACTAAAACATCGTTACTTCCTTATAGCTGACAGCCTTCCTCGACGTAACTCAATGAAATAATAACATTTGATCGTCGAATTGAAATCGTAAGAATAACCCGCAGCCGTTAAATCTGAAGGATTTTAGCTTCGTTTAAAATAGTCTCGTCGCATTGTTGCATGAATGAATAGGCTTACCGTCGAACCAAATTCTCCATTAGGCCTATCTGCTACTTAACGAAATTAAAACTGCATTAAAAAAAATTAGACCTAAAATCACGTTACCATAGCAACGTCAAGTTGCTACGAGTCGCTGCTGGCTTCATCAACAGCACTATTTTATGACTCCATCTCCACATTGCGTATCTCCCGTCACTTCCCTTCCACTGATCTATATACGTTGCGCATGACTTTGCAACACTGTAACTATGTGCTCGGAGAGGCACCATGTTGAAAAATGAATAGGTAAATGCAAAAATAAAAACTGCAGGTAAAAATTAGGCCTAAAAGCTGACAATTATGCCTACAGTGTAAAATATGCCTAAAACCTAACACATTTTTAACCAGGAACTATGATGGTTACTGCTTTAAGATTATATAGTAGAGATCGCTGTTGCAGTGCGTGATAGAGGTGTGCACCTCAACATTGGAAGTGGCGGAGCTGTACAGAAGACCGGTTGTGACTAGGTAGTCGTTGCAGCCGCTTGTTTTTAACTGTATTAAATACAAAATGTATTCTCTCATGTCCTCACAAACACAGCACACAGCATTTAAAAAGAAAGAATTTGAGATTTACCAAATATTGTACCATTTCATGCTACTAGATGCCGTTATTAACAAAGTGATTTAACTGTGATTTAACTTGTATGCGTGCTTTTTTTTTTTTTAATTTTTCCCTAAACAGAGCAAAAATTGGTCAACAAAGGCAAAAATATCTATATATATAATACGCTTAGCTAAGGCAAGTAGCAAACCCAGACAGGCAGGGGTGCCGAGGAGAGGACAGGGGGAATGTGAGGGGTATGGGGGGGGGGGAGGGTACATGCTAAGTTGGCGTATGTTGCGTGCCCGGGTCAAGCAAGTAGCCTAACTAAAAATGAACGACTTAGTAGGCCACGCAAAAAAAAAGTTTGGTTTACGAGCGAGGTTACAAATTGAAGCACCAGGTAACCAGTAACTTTATTTAATTTTTTAAAATTTTATTTAACTGACCACAAAAAGAGCTAAAAGAGTATTATAGTCTTGTTCAAGAAAAAACATTTTCCTTTTATGGCTATTTCACTGTTCTAATAGAAATAAATGTATTATCGATTACATGCTTCTGTACGATCCCTTATTCGTTATAAGTTAAAGTTGACTCACTTTGTCATGTATGATGGCTCGGAGTGAAGCGAGCAATCCATAATACATAATTTTCATTAGAACAGAGAGATGTCCTTATAAGGAAAACATTCTTTCTTGAACTAAAGTATAGCCAGCTTATGTTATTTATGTCATTAGTATTCAATGTTTTTTAATGTTTGCCAAATAACTTCATAGTGGTTTGAGCTAGACGCTTGAAATTAACACTATTGAAAAGCTCGTTTCGAGCAGTTTAAAATGGTGTATTGGAATGTCAAAATCGGTAAAAATTTGGCAAAAATTCAATTTTTAGTGGGTGAAACAAGATTCAGATGAAAATTTTTGACCCGCTATAATTTATAATTATAATAATATAATAATTATAATAATAATAATATAATAATTATAATAATAATAATATAATAATTATAATAATATTATATTATATTCTAATTATAATAATTATATAATTTATAATTAGCGTTGATTGATTGATTTTATTGCAGGGCCATGGTCTGAAGCCGCACCGGCCCCCCCCCCCCGCTTGAAATAAACACCCTTGGTAGGGGCGGACGGGGGGTCAGTCAGTACATTAGGTCAGAAACACAATAGTTCACAAACACAATTCATTTTGCACAGTTAAGTTACAAATATTTGCTAACAATGGCATCTCGTGGAGAGAAATCGTACTAATCTCAGTATTTTTGGGGTTTTTTTTTCGTGTAAAACGTCTTTTTTTGTATTTACGAGAGTTAAAAAAAACTGAATACAAGTGCCAATCATAAGTGTAAATAAATCATCTTTCCCTTTAGTAATTGCAGGGTGATCCTATCAATAGGTGACTACAGGCGTCGAGCCCGTAAATGGGGTTGTTCGTCACCCCATTCGTCACCACAAAAAATCACAAATGGAGAATTAAAACCCCACCATGATTCTAAACCAATTGGGAGAATAACAAAGTTCAGAAAATATAACAAAAAGATAACAAACAACAAAAATCGTATATTCTAATGTGTTTTAAAAGAAATACATTTTAAACACGCTTATGGGAAAGATTTTTAGAGGTTTATAGCTAAAAAAAAAAA
Organism: Lithobius niger; assembly: GCA_023313725.1. Classification (NCBI taxonomy): domain Eukaryota; kingdom Metazoa; phylum Arthropoda; class Chilopoda; order Lithobiomorpha; family Lithobiidae; genus Lithobius; species Lithobius niger. The sequence goes on along the minus strand of JAHWFP010087671.1, from coordinate 14,741 downwards.
CACAAAACTGTTTTACAAATGCCATGGGCTGAGAAGAAACCTTTGAAAAGGTTGGGCGTTTACATTGTTGCCAACGTGAAATGCGTTTAATATAAAACACCAGCGTTCAATTAGCCACATTTTATAAACGCATGCTTAAAACACATGTATTCACAGAGGTGCTTAAAATAAAACGGTGTGTTTCTTAGCAAAACATGACAAACAGACGCGTTTTCGTTAAACGCAATTTTCATTTTCTGATTTGTGGTCGTACATAAAAATCGCAAATCGGGTCACAAATTATGTGAAAAAAAAAATCCCCATGACAATAACAACTAATTATCTTTCACGTAGTGCTAAAGAAACAAAACGTTTAGTTTACTATTAGGACACTAAAGGTTAATTAAGTGGTTCTCGGAAGCGCGCGAGTGGGTTTTTTGTTAGCGAATGAAACGTTTTTTTTTTTTTTTGACATTGTCTAAAAAAAAAGTACCAATCACGCATCAGCACTTTCACCAAACATCACCTGGAACCGATGACCACATTAGCTCTTTGCTCCATTCACATGATCGCCTCGAAACGAATTACGAATGTACGGTTCAGAGACATGTCACAACTAAAACCTTGGATCTAAAGAATGACTTTTATAAAATGTGTAACTTTTGCACGCTAATCCTGACATTAAGACACAGATATTGTACTCCACAACAAAATGTGAGCTACTGATTTGGTTTATTTCGTAAAAAAAAAAAAACACCATCGCCCGCATCTGAAAAATCACGAATAAACGTGAAAAAAACAAAAACACCGCCCATTCGCGTCAATTTTCTTAGTATCACTCCCGAGAACCACTTAATTAATTTAAGTGCCGTAATGACTAATGAATGGCAAATTCGTAACAGTAAAACGGCAGTAAAACCAATACATTCCGCCACCCCAGAATTACCCCCCAATTTTTTTCGCCCAATTTTTCCCCCCAGATATTTTCCACCCCCGCACCCCACAGGCAATCAGGACCTCTAGATCTGGAAGTAAAAACCCAAATCTGGCAACACTGGAAGCAAGGATGTTTCATCTTTCGGTTTAACCGGGTTCGCACGGGGCCTTGAAAAGCCTGGTAAGTATGGAATTATATAAGGCCCTTTTCCAAGCCTTGAAAAGTGTGGAATTCTGACGAATTTTCAATAGCTATAAGGCTGGAAAAGCATGAAATTCACTCTTACTGTATTTTTTTTTTATTAAACCTGGATTACGACGGTTTAAGGCCTTTTTTCCCCTTCAATATCTGACAATGTTTGTGCCAATAATACACTGAACTTATCCCCCCCCCCCCCCTCCCCCCAAAAAAATTTAGTCTCAAAAATCAATTTAGCACCACAATTGGAGTAGGCTACTGAGTACGAAAATGGTGGAAAATAAATTTTGGGGGCCTGGTAAAGGGATGGAATTTGCTTTGGATGAGGTTGTACGAACCACGCCACTACCCACGATTGGCTTCATTTGTTGACTAGAGCAGGGTGTATGCTTCCAGATAATTCCCTAACTATTTTTTTTATTCCAAATTTAAAACGGTGAGCGTTGAATCGATAAATTCGGAAAACGGAATTTCTTCTGTAAAAATTTGACGATTTACGATAAACTCGAGCTCAACAATACTTTTAGGGGCCATTCAAAAACCACGTGGCTGTTTTTAAGGCATTTTAACACCCCCCCCCCTCCCCTGTGTGGTTATCTGTGGCCAGATATTGGACACCCCCCCCCCTCTCAAAAAAACTTAAAAAAATTACACCTTAATGTGTTTTCGACAAATGCAGTACCACTTCACATAAAATTTGTGTTATTGTGCCGTAACAGATTTGGTGAATTGACAGTGTTGGACATGAGAAACCCAAATAAGTACCCCTAAACTCCACTTTCGCTTTTAATAAACGCAGCTGTTTGATTCATCGTGTGAAATATTTTCACCAATTTTTTTGGCGATCTGCAACGGCCACTAGACTAAACTTTATCCGAGATTTGTAACTGAGACGGAAAGTAGAAATTGGAATCTATAGTATATTCAACAAAATCCCAAACTTCACAAGAAAATTGTGTTCTTAAAGTTCCATAACAATATTCTAAGAACAAAGAAACCTGCTACAACTGTTCATACACACGTTCTGTCCGAATAGAATAAGAACTATAAGTTAACCACCGGGTAGTAAGGGTCTAAACTTACCAGCCTCTTACAAAATTTTACACCTAGACCCTTACTGTCAAAGCTTGTCCGTGTTCCTTCTAGGTTTTGACTTTTAGACCCTACTCTAAACATTTACTCTAAACATTTAACGTTCCGTTTTTGTTTATTAATTAAGTTGACCATACTGCATTGAATTGTCCCAGTGAAGCACTCGACATTTTAGCCGCATACTACTTAAACGAATTTAGTAGGGGTCAAGGAAACGCAGTCATACGTTGTTTGACTCGTACGTTAAGGTCGATGTAGGAACAATATAAGAACAATGTAAGGTTGAGTGAAATGCCATGCGCAGAGACTCTTGTACGGTAAATCACCAATCCATTGGAGATAAGTCCCTTCAATGGGATAGCCACGTGGTTTACTTGGAACCCCCCCCCCCCCCCATTGTGGCTACTTGAGGCCGAAAGCCGACCTCCTCCCACTCCTTCTCCCCAACCCCTGGCCGACCACGTGGTTTTTGAATGGCCCCTTAGGGCATAGAAAGCGAGTTGACAAATTTCATTCCAAACTGACCTATCGTTTGAGATCCACCCAGACTACAAAATTGCAACCAACAGACATTTTGCCCTTGTAACATTTTACGGGCGTATTTATGCAGCCATCTCGCTTGCATTTTCGCAGCTACAAGCTAGAAACTAGAAGCTACCTGAAATCCCAACATGGCGAAGGATTTAGCTTCACCGTCCCGCAATGAAAACACTCAATTGTATGAGTTCAGAAGCGATTACTAAAAATTATTTGTCAGAAGGAATTCTTTACCTAAGGCCGCCAGCGCACTGAGCACCAGGTCGCGTAGCCGGTGGTCGTCGGGGCCAAAAAACACGGCGACGGGCCGCGCGGCCGTCACGTCCGTTTTTCAATGATAATAACTCGATCACGTGGTGAAAAATGAACCTGGAGCAAGTATGGTCGCCCTGTGGCCGCCTGTACGCCACCCGAGATTCCAGTGGCTGCGGCGACAGGCTGGTAGCTGCGGCTAACTGCGCGTTGCTATACATACACCGTAAGCATTCTCGTTGGACGCAGCGACCTGGCCGCGCGGCTTGGCCGCTGTGTGCGCGGTGGCCGTAATTATCACGGATTATACGGCTGCAAGCATTTACCCAAACGATGTCAGAGATACCTTGGCAACGATACCTTCGCCATCACGCTAAACTGTAGCTGCGAGAATGCAACGTGAGGTCGTTGCGTTAATACACCGAAACGTACGTTTATTACCAGCTGAAGCGTGTGCAGTCTAGCTGAAATAAAAATCAGCCCGTCGAGGCGCAAAATTCCTCAGTGGCGTGTACAAGGGGGGGGGGGGTGTCAAGGGGCATTACCCACGCCCTTTTCGTGATAATGCCTTTTTTCGAAAAAAATGTGCCCGTAAATGTGCCTACATTGCTACGGCGGTGTCTGAAGGCCATAAAGGCATAAAAATAGGTGGAACGGGCCAAAAAAAGGGCTGAAATATTAAAAAAAAAAAGGGCAGAGAGCAAAGAGCAAAAAAAAAAACGTCGTCAGAATATAAAAGTAGACCGACCCTTTCTTTAAAAGTTGCCCCTCCCCTCTCAGGAATCTGTGCACGCTACTGAAATTCATTATCACTACCCAAGATTGATTAGTTTAATTGTTTCAGGAGGTTTAACCCTGCTATCTACGCCAAAAGAGAGTATGACGCAATAATACATTGTTAAAAGAATAAAATACACAATTTAGTTGAACCCAGTTTGGGTTCGTACCCCCCTAAAAGCCATAAGAAAAAAGTACGATTTCATTGCGTAAATGTCGATACGTTAAAGAATTAATAAACAAAAACGTATCGTTAAAAGTTAAAAGTAATGGTCTAAAAGTCAAAACCTGTAAGGAACACGGACAAGCTTTGACTGTAAGGGTCTAGGTGTCAAATTTGGCCAGTAAGACACTGCTAAGCATTAGACCTTACTACCCGGTTTTTGAGAACAGCTGTCAGAGATCGTCCTATAAAGACCCATTAGATGATCCAATGATAGTTGGGGTGTGGGTTTCCTACTTTGCTTTAGGTTGACATTTTTTTTCGGTTTGGTAACATGGCAGCGATTCCAAGCAAGACAACCTGCTACAAGCGTAAGCGGAGTTCAGTAAGCCACCTTTATGCACTTACGTTTCATCGAAGTACAACGGAGAGATTAAGGTGCTATGCAAGTGATCTGGGGGCGAACTGGATAGCTGGTTCGAATCCGGGTCATGCCACTCCGATTTAACGTAAGTGCATAAAGATGGCTTACTGAACTACGTAACTTCCAGTGTATGATTTTCGCTGTTGGCTAATTTCCAATTTACCTTACTAAGTCATTAACATGATCACCGGGTAGTAAGGGTCTAATGCTTAGCAGTGTCTTACTGGCCAAATTTGACACCTAGACCCTTACAGTCAAAGCTTGTCCGTGTTCCTTACAGGTTTTGTCTTTTAGACCATTACTTTTAACTTTTAACGATACGTTTTTGTTTATTAATCCGTGTTACTTTGAGAATTGTAATAAATAGGTGTGGTGGTGGATGAGGGGTGGGGTATGTGTGACACCTTTATAATTAATTTGTTGTTTTTTTGTTGCGCCGCCTTTAAGCTTGGTAAATTGCTATGGCCCTTACTAACCTGGCTATCGCAAGTGTTAACAATAGAAACAAATCCTTTAATCTTCAGTCTATGTCTTTCAGCTGGCGTTTGCTAAATGGCATTGTTGCATAATAATAATTTTTAAACAATGTAAAACAATCAATCTGGTTGTTTAGAGCTCCGTAACCCCTGAACCACTTGACCAATTAGAACAGGCCTTATAGAAAGGGCACATCTACGGAGCAATACCTGTAAAATGAGCTAAGAACCAGCTTTACAGGACAAATAGTTTGACCTGTAGAGAGGACAGACGAAAGTATCCACAGAACAACAACAACAACAACAACAACAACAACAAGAAGCAGAACAAGAAGTTGTCTATTTGGCCCCTCTCTGTATCTCGGGTTTGGCTGGACTGAATTTCACAATTTTTGGACTGTAGACAGGCCTTGACTATAGTCAAGGCTAGATTCCAAATTTGGTTTAAATTTTTTTAATTTTGACGGAGTTATAAGCTCTCAAAGTTGAAAGTTTAACACAGAGATCCTAGGTCGACCCTTACTAACACTGGCTATCGCCAGTGTTAATAAGAATTCACGAACTGTTCGCAACCCATTTTTCTTTTAACCTTCCTACTTAACCGGTGAGATTATCTTCGTATGTGATATCATGACTTCAAAAGGTTAAAAAAAAAAAAATTGACGGGATTCCCTAACCAGTTTTGTTGTAGACTGGTAGGCCTTATCCGCCAACGATAACGAAGAAACTCCCCCTGCGCTTTCCTGCACAGCACTCGTTAAACTGTAGTCGGGAATACGTGAGTAAACAAGAAATTGGGTTACTCTTTCAGAACTATGATACACCTGACCCACTCGAATGCTGTAAAAACGTGTAAAAACCTGTAAGTTCTAAGTATTTTGGAGTTTCGTATGCCGATCCGGCGTGAACAAAAACAGTTGACATCCGACAATACGAAACGTTTTGTGTAAAGGCGTTTTTGCGTAAGACAAAATATCGATGCGGTGTGAGGACGGCCGCAGTGTTGCAAATTGAACGGTGTGTGTATATTTTAAACATATTTCACGTCTTCACTCAAATGTTTTAACATTTCCTTTCAGTCCACTCTGCGCGTAAGACGCTTAAACGTGTTTACCTGGTAAAAAAACGTTTTGTATAGGCTAGGTGTGCCTAAAATGTGTTTATTTTAAAAACGTATGTTTTAAAATAAACACATTTTAGGCACAGCTTGCAGAAATTGCACATTTGGTATAAGTCATTGTTTAGGTCCAAGTTTTTAGTTGTGACATGCCACTCAGAACGGCCTTCAGATTCGTTTCGAGGCGATCACGTGACTGGAGAAAAGGGATCATGTGGTCATCGGCTCCAGAGGTGTTTGGTGAAAGTGCTGATGCATGATCGATTTTTTTTTAAGACAACGCCATAAAAAAAAAACGTTTCATGCGCCAAGAAAAAACCCATGCGTGGCTCCTGAGAATCACTTAATTAACTTTAACCGGAATTATCGTTTCCCAGCAGACAAACGTTGTATATGTTACTCAAAGCAAACGTTATTGTTGCGCCAAACAGACAAACACACAAACAAACAAAAAAAGAAAATTCAAATTCAATCGAGTGTTCGACTTCGGCCAAAAACACCTTAAAAACACTTGAACCAGTGCTTCACTTACAGAATTTCACTGAGTAAAGACAAAATTTCCCTTTTTTACCCTGCGCAAAAAAAAAAAATTCCCTTTTCTTAAAGTGTCCGCGGCCTATCTTGAGTTCGCTGCAGAACGAACACAGATAATCGATTGTACGTTTTTGGTAGCAGAGTGCCTTGTTGATATCCAAGATGGTTAAAAAAAAAAAAAAAACAATGGCGGCCGTCGATTAACGCCGCCCCCTCCAGGAGGACGTAACCGCCCATAAAATGCTTGCAGGACTCAAGATACGCCACGCACACAATAGGTCCCTTATTTATTTATTTAATTTCCTTTCATTACACCACTCATTTTTAACGTCTCCTAATAAAAAAAATAATAATAAGAGCCCTATTTAATGACACAGGAGCGTGGGCCACCTATTGAAGATCAAATTCCAACGACTACTGATTTTATTAGAACTATAGTCCTCCTGCCGTTCCTGCCAGAAGTGATGTATGGGCCTGTAAAAAATAGTAGCCCCACAATTTTCGTGATTTTAGCCTTAATAAACCAGCAACAGACGAGAGAAATACACACTAAAGTGTGTGTGCGCGGCCTATCTTGAGTTCGCCGAAGAACGAACACAGATAATCGATTGTACGTATTTGGCAGCAGAGAGCCTTGTTGATATCCAAAATGGTTACAAAAACAATGGCGGCCGTCGATTAAAGCCGCCCCCTCCAGGAAGACGTAGCCGCTCATAAAATACTTCCAGGACTCAAGATACGCCGCGCACACAATAACCAAATAGGAAATTGGAGTCGGTTAAAGGTTTAAAATGTTAACACGCGATTGTTGGGAGTAAAAGTTTCGAGTGGTAGGTCTGGACGGAAAGAAGATCGCGAGTCACAAGAGAAAATTGCAACTTGCAAATAAAATACAAAATTTCCCCATTTTTTTCTCTGTTTAATTTTTTTCTCCCTTTGAAGAGTTCCTGTATATGAAAACACTGAGTTGAATAGAGCTGTATAATAATTCCACTGGCCACTTCCTTGCAAACTATCTTCAAAAATTCATCTCTGGTGAAAGTTGTTCAGTTGAAAATCATCACGCCCGAAACCATTATTTCACGCAACGCGTCTACCCCATTTGTAGCTGTTACGTCAATTTATTAAGCAGGGTTCCCACCAACCTGGAAAAATCAGGGCATTTAAACTACGTTTGAATCTCATGGAGAACTCAGGGAATTCTCGATTTTTTACACAACACCTGGAAAACTCAGGAAAAAAATAATAATATATTAAATAATATATTAACCACCTAAAAGCTTCAGCCTCTTTAACACAAAACTGGTAAAATGTGTGGAAAAAAATTCCTTCCTAAAATTACGGTCAATAGCCTGGAAAATGACCTTCATCTACTCTGGAAAACCGGGAAAACTCAGAGAAATTGATTTCAGTATTTTGTTGGGATAAAGGGCAGTTTCAAAAAATCCCATACTACATCAGACGAAGCCGCATTTTGTTACCGACTGTATTCTTCAAAATAGCTACGGTACCATACATTTCAAATTCCCAATTTTCTCCGTATAAACAAGTTGCAGTTTGCCTTCAACCGTCCATCTTTTTTAAGGTTTCGGATTACGGTGGTAACGGGGTTGGCGGAAACTCAGCAGTTGCCGTATAATGATGGGCATTTAGCGGCGGTTGATCATCGAAAAGCTCGTGCTCCGAGGGAGGATTAGCACTACAACGCCGCCTCAAATGCAATTAAGTGCGGGGAAGCGAGGCTTTCACGTTAGCGTCGTTGCGAGCACACTAAAGACCCACCCAGCCCCAGTCCAATGGAAGGATCGAAAAAGGACCGCTACAGATGGAGAGATCGGCGAAACAAAGAGGTTGGGCTTGGGCTAATCAAGTCTCCACTAACGCAATACGCCCGGCGCGAGATTACGCCTCGCCACACACAGGCACTCTCTTCTTTCTGTTTTTTTTCTTTCTATTTGTAGCCAGCTAAGACTAGCTTGCTTTAGCCGCTGTATAGATCTCTTCATGCTACTTCTTCCTTCTATCTTCTGATTCTTCTCGCTTGAAAAAAGAACGGAGAATTACGGGCTGCTTATCGAACGATGAGAATGCAGTGCACGATCACAAATATATACCAAGGGACTGGTTCTCGGAAACGTCTATCGCCGCTTTTGCTCGTTTTGACCTGAGTTGTTGCTGCCGATAAAGAAACGAAGGAAGAGACCGAAAAGGAAAAGAAAAATAGAAGGGGGGAAAAAAACAAAAAGGAAGCAAAACGAAGAGACGCGGAGAAACATGAAGAATCGCTTTATTTATGACGTTCTTGAAAACAGATGGGTATAAGGATCGCGTACACCGTACGATACCACGTCACTTTATAGGCCTATATGTAGTTACAGATATTTAGTAGGCTGTAATTAATAGAGCAGTGACATTTGCCGACATATTGGCACCAGTATGGGTTTTGGAGGGCTTAACTACAAGGTGCACTACATAAAAATGGAGGGGAAAACAACGGAAGAGCGGATTTTTTAGGCTTAAAATAACGTTGTTTTCTCCAGCAACAAAAATCGCGCGTTTTAGGTCTAAGAAATCACTCTTCACAGCATCGGCTTCAGTATGACGCCCTTCTGTTTCTCTCAGAAGTGTCCCTTGCAGCTAACCCATTAAGGCTCCAGCATAGAGTTATATACAATAATACTACGTCGTGTTACTGCTCTATATAGGCGCACTCCACGTTCTACTCCTCGTACTCAGTCCTGACACCACGCGGCCACTTATCAATGGTAAAATATCCAAATTGGGCCGATGCACCACTTATGCAACAGTAACTTTAGCCAGTAAGGTGAATTGTAGACGTTTTGTAGTTGGATTCAGTGGGTTTATTCACGGTTGACCACGCGGGCTTTTCAGTGGGGACAGCTCTAGAAATAGGCTATGCTAGAGTGCATCTTAGAGATGTTGATGGTTTGGGATCAGCTCCCAGAGTGAGGGGCTCCTGGCTGTGCAGCCCCCTTTTATACCAGGACTTAGTTACAGAACAGCATCACAGGTGGAGCCACAATAGGGACCATGAGCCTCTAGTACCGGTGTCTCCCTCCTGTGGTGATGACGCCACCAGGTGTGCCCAGAACCCAGACCAACTTCAAGGTTACAGTTTATACTAATATACATGACTTTATACGAGTAATAATATTACGACAACAAGATAGGCTATAGCAAGATTAATACGAACCTAAGCCTAAGGCCTCTGGCCCCACGTGACCCTCCTTAGGGTAGGGTTAGGTTAAGCTACTGTCAACATGGTGGCGAGAATTGCCCATTGTATTACACATGGCTTAAAAGACATATGGATCAAAATTAAAATCCGTGCTGTCGTGTCTGAGGCTTGTGGGTTTTTATTTCATCAGGGAACAACTTTTAACCGCAAACAGTCTGCATTAAAGACTGGCCTTGTGAGAAAACACGACCAGTCTATGACGTAGACTGTTTGATAATTTCAAGTTAATTTAACTGCTCGTCTTTAGGCAAAACTCCAACATTTAGTCTCAGTAGGCGGTCAGATGAGTATCGAAGCCTATTTAAAAAGCAGAGTACATTACAAAGGTTTAAGATTCATAGGTATACCATAACTTTCATCACAATATTGCCTTAGTTTGTAATGTCTTTTCAATGCAGGAATGCCGTCGGCAATCGGAGGGAGGCTCAATTCTATCGAAAAAAAAAATGTGCGATGTACGGCAACTTACCGTTACGCATGTTCAGCGAGTTTCATGCCGAGAGCCAACAAGAAGTAAAGAAAAGCTCTTTAAGATCTTCTGTAATAGACATACAAGTCAGCTGCTATTTTTTTTATTAAGATTTTCTTTTAGAATTGTGTCGTTGTTCTTTGTGCTCTTGTTCAACTGTGATTTTTTTTAACGAAGCAAACAGACTGCATTAAAGACTGTCCTTGCCAGAATACAAGACACATTAATCTGAGAAAGAAAGCCTCGAATGTCTCGAACTGAAGTGACTGGGACTCGAACCAAGGACGTCCCGCTGACAGTAAGTTGGGCCAGGTGTTTTTTTCTTTCCTTTCTCATATAGGGTATCATATCAAAACCAAATCGGCTAAAAGGAAGCGCCAAGTTCCGAATGGTTCGGCCCTTCCAAGAATTGACATCAACACGCCAAAACATTCGTCAAGTTAATCGCGCCGACTAATAGTTCGAAGTTTAAATGAAAACTAGCACATTGATACTATCAGTAGCAATGTTCAAGTTTTCATTTAATGTCCAAAGTATTATTCGGTGCGATTAACTTGGTGAATGTTGTGGTGTGTTGATATCACTCCTTTGAAGGGCCGAACCATTCGGAACTTGGCGGTCCCTTTTACCAGTTTTGGTTTTTGATATGATATCACCATGTTTTTTTTTTAATTGCGTATTAGACCCAACTCAACTAGCCTGCAGATGTGTAATAAAGTGCCATGTCAACAATAGGTTGAGTGGCCATTTTTTCAATATTTTAATTTCATATCACTCCTTTCAACCATTCTCAACTTAGTCACCTTTTATCACCTCTTAAATTGATGCTTGGATTTTTTTTTCATGCAATCAAATACCTGTATCCAGGTACCATTGTCACCAAATCTTCAATCGTTAACGTAACTCTCATATTCTTTACATTGACACTCTCTACGTGTAGAAACCTTAGCGTTAACAGTAACATTGCATGCCAACATTGTAGAGGTACCATTGTAACCAAATCTTAAATCGTAAATGTAACCTCCGTATGGTTTACATTGACACTCTCTACGTGTAGAAACCTTAGAGTTAACAGTGTAACTCTGTATCCTATTTGATGCAACTACCAACATTGTGGTACCCTTGTAACCAACGCTTCAATCGTTAACGTAACTCTCATATTCTTTACAGTGACACTCTCTACGTGTAGAAACCTTGGAGTTAACAGAGTAACATTGTACGCTAGTTGATACAACTACATGCATAGAGGTACCATTGTAACCAAATCTTAAATCGTAAACTTTGTATGCTTTACACTGACACACTCTACGTGTAGAAACCCTGGCGTTAACAGTAACTTTGTATCCTATTTGATGCAACTACCAACATTGAGGTACCCGTGTAACCAAACCTTCAATCGTAAACGTAACTCCCTTGTTCTTTACATTGACACTCTCTACGTTAGAAGCTTTGGAGTTAAACAGTGTAACTTTGTATGCTATTTGATGCAACAACCTACACTGAGGTGCCCTTGTAACTAAATCTTCTATCGTAAACTTAAATCCCATATTCTTTACACTGACACCCTCTACATGTAGAAACGTTGGAGTTAACAATGTAACTTTGTACGCTAGTTGATGCAACTACCAACATTGAGGTACCTTTGTAACCAAATCTTCAATCGTAAACGTAACTCCCATATTCTTTACACTGACACTCTCTTCATATGGAAACTTAAGTTAACAGCGTAGCTTTGTATGCTATTTGATGCAAGTACCTACGCTGAGGTATCCTTGTTTCAAAAATCTTCAATCTTAAATAACTCCCGTGTTCTTTACACTGATTCTCTCTACATGTAGCATCACCGAGCCACATCCATCCACCAACTTCGTTGGCTTCTTCGTCTGTTCGTCGTCCGCCCGCTTCCTCGGCTCTGACGGAAAAATCCATTTTTCTTCTCTTGCTTCATCGGGTCGGCGCCATCAGCTTCCAACATTAAGGATTCCTTAGGGAAGCTTTAATTCTCTCTTCATCTGTTGTGTTTGTCAGCCCCGAGGCGAGATGAGCTGCGCCGATAAACTCATTGGCGAGTTTACAGAAGTGTAATTGTAATAATTAAGTCGACTTCTCCGCTGTTGGAGGTCCACTTAGCGAACCATCAATATTAATCGGATTTCTGTTGCTGGGTGCTGCGGGTTGGTTCGGTCGGTTCGCTCTCTGCTTTTCCAGCCCGGAAGCACCACGAATGGGAGGGGGAGGACCCAGGGATGCAGTGCAAGCAGAACAGGAAGTAAGTCAACGTAGCTTTCTCTCTTCCATCCCGACTCAACTCTAGCTTGCAGGCAGAATTAATTTCCACGTGCCGGATGAGTCGACAATTAGCGGGGTGAGAAAGGCTGATTAGGTGCCACTGTTGGGCCTAATTCGCCCAGCCTTCCTTACCTCCTCCCCCTCCCGTTCTCGCCACCATCTTGTTCCTCCCCCGACTCGGCTCGACCTAGTCGATACTCGGTGCAGACAGAAAACCTAGTTTGTAATTCGCATGATGGATCACATAAAGATGAGAATTTGATTACGGTTAGTAAACAAGTAGTCTGCATTTTTTCCATTGGATTTGGCAAGCCCGTCAACAGGCTAGTTGTAATATCTGAAACAGCTGATGCATAATCAACCCCATAGCCTCATGTAGCCTATAATCACTCATTTAGACTTCAGTTGGTTGCATATGTTACACAGTCTTTAGTGTTTCTACTTGCGGATGAGACATTTTCTCATTAAATGAATAAAAAGCTTGATAGGTGCAACATATACACAATATTCGCAACGTTTCGGGTCAGCATCTGACCCTTTTCAAGCGTAAATACCCAACTATTACCAACGAAACATAAAGCACCAGAAGAACCTAAGACTGGGTTGAAAACCGGGCAATAAGAAACCCCACACCCACAGCCTACCTCCTTGGTTCTCTCTACCTCTATTGTGAAAACGTATCGTATAACTCTTTAATTATGATGGCAATGCTACTGAAAATGCTACTGATAGGTTTGTTACAATGCTACTAAAATGCTACTTTTTGTATAAGCGCTGTGCTCAATGCTACAAGGGCTCCCAACCGAGGCTCCATACCAGCACTTGTTTTTTTTTTATCCAACAATGGATAAAAAATACAAAACATATGAATTTTTTATTAAAAAACGGAACATTATAGGAAAACCAAACAAAATTTATAGGAGGTTTGTACGAATTATTAACCTGGCTGCAGTAGGCTATCACTGCCATTTAATATTTTTTGTTGTCCTACAATGCAATAAGAAAAAATAAACGGTTTTGACTATTGGTTCCTGCTTTTGTTTGGCAGAGTTTAAGCTTTTGTTTTACCTTTTTAGCACAATAGGCCTAGTTGTCAATTAGGCTTTATATTGTCTTTTCCACCTTTTTTTTTTTTAATTCCCTACTGGTTTCCCCGCATTGTGCTACACCAGGCCTGTGCTCAACGCATGCGCAAGGAAATGGAACTGCGCAAGGTGACACACCACAAAGAGAGCAACATTTCAATCCGGAACAAAAAAATATAGGAATCACAAAGGTATTTCACGAATTAAAGGAGCTTTATAGGAATCCCACAAAAAAAATAGGAAATATGAAAGGACTAAGTGCCCTGCTACGTCCGCATTTTGGGTTCAAAACATTCTACTGTAACATCAAAAATACTACATATGATCACGCTGGTTAGAAAGTACGAGTGACGAATTACGAGGTGGAAAGAAGCAGATGATTCAGCGCCATCAGTTTAGCAACAAAAAAAAAAAAAAAAACGAATAAAATCAAAAATTATGAAATATGTATTTAAACTACGTAAAACTGTATCTGCCATGGAGCTAAATCGTTCCTTTTGTGTGTGTGTGTGTGGGGGGGGGGGGGGTGTTTAGGAGAGTAAAACAGGACCAACGAATTGAAACGTACTCGTTATATAATTGAGTTATTACTCGGCGAGAGAGAGAAGCTATAACACATTACTTTATTACTGTAGTAACATTTGTACCCGTCTTCGTGCGGGCGGGGTTTTGTTTCGCCCGTGGTTGTTTCCCAATTTTCAGTCGGTACTGCCTGAACAATGACTACGACATGCAATTTTTCTTCCTGTAACTTTCCCTTTTCCTACCTGCCTTTTCCCCTTTTGTAAAAACTGTTTCGTATTCATCGTAAACTACCCCAAAAATGTCCTTTTTTCAGTTAATGGGTATCATATGCTTAATGGTAACAGTTGCAATGACCCCCTTCCCGCCAGTCTCCCAATCTCTTTATTTTGTAGTATTAGAATGCCGAGAGCAAGGCTAACAGATGTACTGAACCCAACACACGGACATTCATCCAGGCCCCTCCCCCGCACCTCCTCCCACTCCCAGTTTGATTTTTTGCTGCAAAGATGACCGCACAGAGCAAATTGTTAGTCGAGGCAACAACGTGCCAGTTTCAACTTCTGACCAAAGAATTGAGACGTTCGCCCGTTTTCATTGTAAGGGTTGGGGTTCTAATCGTCGTTTTGCT
>JAHWFP010087670.1:61750-76764 GCA_023313725.1 Lithobius niger | reverse complement strand
AAAAAAACAATCTTTTAGAAAAAGGCTAGAGAAGCTGATAATTCTACCACTCCCTCACGTACGCCCACCACTTTCCTTTAGCAGTTGTCAGTACTGCAGGGAGCCGGGACGGAGGTCTAAAATGTTTGCACAGCTTTATCAGATTCTACCCTGCTCAAGTTTTGTGGTAGAATCACGAATTCTCTTTCGAATTTATCCTCCTTGCTGTACTGAACAGATTGGGATAACATGATTGAAAAAAAGTGACTTGGTGTCAGCCTTACGTGCCCTGTCTAGAGAAAACCCTTTTCTATCAATAAGCTGCACGATGACCGCAGCCAGTCCTGGCGGTACCTCTTTCTGGTATTGTGAAGCAAACAATGCAGCTGAAGGCCAATTCGCCATAGCCAAGTTGTGCGAAGCTGGAAGTCCCACACCCAGTAGCCACTGTGGGCACAGCAGCTTCAACAGTGTGTGCTTGAAATTGTTATGTATCAATACAGATGCTTTTAAGCGTGTACACAACCATCTGGCCACAGTGCAGTATACAACAGGCTGATGAGGTTAAATACACTAAAGATACAATCTACTTATGGGAAGTCCATTTTCCCAGTTTCCATGCCTCTCATAGCCTCATTCGTTGACTGTATGATACCACATATCCCACTGCATGCGTAGTCTTTTCCTCATGTTTATGCAAAAAGCAGAACTGTTCCTTGCATAAATTCTTTTAAATAAAAACTCCGTGTTCAACCCTCCGAATCACACCAGCACAAGTCGAGCCATGGTAACTCACTCGCCCTATTCACAGCATTCACCACCACAAGTCCAATAATTTTTGAGGATGGAGTAACTGCAAATATTTAACAACCAGTGCCAACTCCGGAATAACGAGATATAATGGATGAGGCAGACGTGTATAAAACAAACCCTTAACAAATCAATGATCCACCAGATGCTTGCCCCAGACACACCATCACAACCGAAATGCTTTCAAATTGTCACTATACTCCTGTCCTGCAGGTTTATTTGTAAACAGTTCTGGTACGAAATTCAATTCCAGGTTTCAGCCAGGGCCGAAAAAAAGATACCAGTAAATCTCTACACTAGCCGTCCAATGGTTGGTAAGGGAGCAGGGACAATGGAAGCGGATGTCACATAATTTTATTTTGCTTAATTAAGATTTAAACATGCACAATGAGACTGTCAAAGAGCCACACACAAATTAGATATCCCAATCTATTATTAGCTAGCATGGAGGTTTCGAATAACAATTTGCCTTTCGAAGAACAAGTGGCCGTTTTACTTTATTTTAAGGCTGCAGAATGCACACCCAGTTTTACAAGACAGTATTTTGTTTGGAAACACTTGAAGATCTAAGCCATCCATCCCCACAACCATGCAAATGGAATACACGCAAGTGTGTGGCAACTCTTCTCATTGAGAATCAAAAAATCTTCAGTGTATTTTGTTCGATGTCTGAGAACATTCACATTACTAGCTGTAGCACATTTTACAATTGGATGGTACTAAAAAGGAGAATAAATACGTACTATAATACATGATTCCTAGTTGCAATTGGCCGTCCACCCACCCCTGGTCAGCAGCTTGAGCAAAATACTTGAAGGCTTTAGCATAGTCCTAGAAAAGAAAAATGAAAAGTATAAGTTCTAATTGGGACCAAATGTTGCAATGTTACTTAAGGCTAAACGTATAAAACAGGCGAAAGGGACTAACAAAAAAAATCAATGATAAGCGCGACAGATTGTATAAAAATTGCTGACAGTAACTAGCTTCCTTTTCTAGGCAATTTTAAAGTATCAAAAGTTGAATAAAATGCTAACTGCGTCAATCGAAAATTAGTGCAACCACATATGAAAGAGGATTTTCTTAAGTGCTGCTGAAAAAATCATCCAGTAGCAAGTTCATCTTAACCACGGGTTGAATAGGGCAATAGTGTTGCTATGGAAACCACCTCCCCCCCCCCCCCCCCAGGGGCTGCAGCACTTGTTCATCTCTACAGAATGGCACCACATGTGACCTACAAACTTGTGAATGGCCTTCAAAATGTTTAACAAGTATTTAGGGTACTACGAAGCCTATACCTAGTAAAGACAAACTAGGGTAAATACTGTTCCTTAGGGCTTAGCGATCACAAATTCAAATACTGCAGAACCTGACGACTCCAGAGTTCTACAGTACTTCTAACTCTGAATAGAAGTTCTGAGTTCCACTACCCATGGTTCCAATAGGTTTACATAAATTGCCAACAGGTATATACAGGAGGTTACGCGAATCCTTAAGACTCCTAACTAGTGGTGTACCGATACCATAATTCCGATTCCGATACCAAAAACCGGTTCCGATTACCACGTGGCAGTGCCACAGCGAACGGAAAAAAATTAATAATAATGAATTAATTATGTTCAGGGAGTCCAGGGTTCTGCTGTGGCAAATATTTATAAATTTTAAAACAAAATTTTGATGTATATACAAAGTTATATAATTAAAAAAAAAAGTTTAAATGACGTGTAATGATTAATTTAGGTAAGATTTTTGCTTCCAAGATTAATGCCAAGCCCTTTTTCTAATGGTGCTGATATCATTAAAAATGTTTGCATTCCGAATATATCAAATTCAATTTAATAAAATTTAAATTAACTTAAATAACTTGAGTTTAAAAAAAACTAGTTTGAAATAACTAGAAAACTGAAACGATTTTTTTTAATTCTGCCATGGACCTGCATTTTCAAATAGGATTTTTGTTTGTTGAGTTGGTCCAAGCACTTAGTGAAGCTGATATGATTTAAAATTGTTGTGTTCTTGATGTATTAAATTTAATTTTTTTTTAAACTTAAATTAAAATAAAAAAAAAAACTTAGGCTAAATAGGAGCATGCTTGTAGATTTTTTTGCAGCCGGGATGCTTATGAGTCTTAGTAAAGCTTTGCATATTGAAGATTTTGGCAGCCTGGATTTACTGCAGGCACTGTTGACGCCAGGTTGACTCCAATCGAATGCACGATTTAGAAACACAATGGCGCGTGCAGGCGTTTTCATGGATGTAATCGCTAAGAAAATAGGAAACAACTTAATGATGTTTCTTGACATCCTTAAAGAAACAGGAATCAACTGTAACATATTCTGCTTAGTATATTGACATCCTAGATGGGATTTTATGGTAATATGATGCAAACTACTTAACAAAAGTTGATAGGTAAGTGATCCAGTAAAAACGTGCAAAAATGTGTTAGCTATTCATCCAAGATCTACTCAAGCACCGTTTTACGACGATTTCAGCTACTGAAATTAATTTTCTGTTCCAAGATCTCTTTAAAATATTCTTTCTAAAGATCGCTTACCCCTGGAAAAAGGAAACTGGATGACAATATCAAGTGATTTAGTGGTCTATGCCGATTTTTAAAAAGTAGTCAGTTCCGGCCAACCAAGATAGCAGTTCTGGTACCAGTTCCAATACCATGGAAACGTACTCCTAGAATCGGTATCGGAATTGGTACACCACTACTTCTAACCTATTCAAACCCTTGTCTCCACACAACTATATATGTATACATTGTCCAGCTGGAACTAAGTATTTTTCCTGCCTCATTCCCACTCAGAAAATTGTAATTTAGTTGTTTGCAAACAAACATTTTTTTTAAACTAAGGATTTACTTACGAATAAGTTTAAACATTACAAAATTCCCGATACAATTATTTAAAACTATGATCCCTACTCACCTTGACAACACCTTTTCCATAAAGATACATTAAACCTAATCCACTCTGGCCAACTGGGTTGTTCTGAAAAGGAAGTATACAACTAAATTATAAACATCAACCTGTGCTAACAGAATAAAACTTGGCTAAAAGAACATACTGTCGTGATGGAGTAACAAATGTCATTAACTGTAGAGAATGTAAGTTACGTTAAGCTGAAATTTTACAGCTAAATTAAAAGAATATCAAAATTGAACTGTGCATGTTGAAGTTTTTATTTTAATATGAAGTCTTACAGCATTTAATTCTGTAATATCGGTCAGGTAGTTATGTAAATATAGCAAATGGCATCGAATCTAAGTCACTATAGTTGCAGCATTAGAATCCTAACTTAATGATATTCTTTATGGTCAATAAGGCAAAAGTGAACTTACCATGTCTGCTGACTTTTTAAAATACTTATACGCCGTATCGTTATTTTGTTTCACGGATGGTCCACCTTCTAAATACATCTGTAACAAAATCAGACACAGTAACCAGACCCTTCAAAAAACATTATTTAGGGACAGAGAGCAACTAAGGTCAGTATGCGCCCCTTTTCGTTTAACATTAGAATAACAAACCTTTCCTAGAAAAGCCATAGCATTGGCGTTGCCCGCATCAGCAGCATGAAGGAAATAATTTAGAGCTCTCTGCGGAATGAAAAAAAAGAACCATTTTAAGACGCATGACACAAATTTGAATTTGCAGTAAGAAAATGAAAGAGCGAACTAGCTGTTTCACTCTCGCCAGTTGAAATGACACAGGCCCAATCTTAGATTTTATGCAATTATTGCTGTTGGTCGGAAAAAAAAAGAAGTAATTGTGGGCTTCTGGATCAAGCTTATTGCTGGCTAAGAGTCTGCATTTCAATAACTGATAGACATAGGCATCCCTCCTTTTGCAAGAGACTTATGTTAAGCCGACCACGGGTTTCACAAAAGAACCTATCGAACAACAAAACCGTGAAAACAAGTTATACTGGAACGACTTGCACATGCACCACATGTAACAAGAAACTAGCAAGAATGTTGATAGCTAGGTTCGTAAAGGTACGATATAAAAAAATTAAACGACTTTTCCAAAATTGTCCATGAATCTACAACAGATTTTCAGTGAGGTGTATTGCCGTTATGGTGCTTTACGTAAGCCTAACATGTACCTCAAATTTAACAGAGTATTCCGATTAAAGATAGGCTAACAAATACGATTCATAGAATACAGAATTTTACACCAACTTCCCTGAAACTGGCATGGAATTCAACAATTCACGTAAAAACATCTTAAAAAAATGAACCATTTTACATTGAGTGTTCAGTACAATCAACAGTAAAATTTCACGCTCCAACTTAATACTACAAATACACACTGCATTCACAGATTTTCGATAGGCTTATTAACTAAGATGTTAAACAAATACTATTTTCATCAGGCTAACATCACTGCGTTAGTCTACAATCCCGCAGTTTTACACCTAATTAGTAAAGAGTTCGGTGATCAGCTTTCGAGAATGTGGCTCAAGTGAGAGGACTTCCATGTCGTTACTGGAGACTACTTTCGCACGCAAGCGATTTTCGAAACGTTATAGCAGATGCCAAAAACAGACGAAAAAGCAGGACTAGTTATGTGAGATTTGTGGACTAATGTAGTGATATTAGCCTGATGACGATAGAACTTGTTCAACATTAAGCCTATCAAAAATGTGGAAATACAGTGTCAAATACGTGAAATTCTACTGTCAAAAATACAACATCAACGAAGGAGCCAAAGGCACCCAATAAGCACAAGTACCATGATGACTTTCCATGAATTTGAAAAAGAACTTGTGATATTCAAGGTTTTCCAAACCTGGAATTTAGAAAAATCTGTATTCAATGACTTTCCAAGTCCATTACACATAGGGATCGACCGGATACCATTTTGCCGGATCCGGGTCGGTTCCAGATAATTTGATGTCAGTGCCGGATCGGTTCCGGATCTTGGTGCCGGATCCGGACCGGTACCGGATACCGGGTATTTCTCACACAAAAATGAAATAAAGCCGTTTTATTTGTTTCCCCTTATAAGTTGCAGCTACGGTGTTATTTTTCGCTTTGTTTCACATTATTTTTTACATTAAACACTCAGAAGTCTTACGCTATTAAGAGTGCCTATGGTCTACAGCACTCCACTGGTTTGACAATGTTGCTAAGTTTTTTGAACAATCAAATAAAGCACTAATTAGGTTAATCAATCAAAAAATATTTTAAATTAAGGATTTTCTCATTGATTAGCCTAGCCTACTGCTTCATTTCGAAAAAAAATTGCAGAATTTTTTTAAATAAAATTTATTTAATTTATTTTTTTGCCAAATAAAATAACATAAAAAGCTGAAATACAAAAAAAAAAGTTAGAAAAAAATTTACAGGTTTAAAAGTGGTTATCAGTTAATCATGCCTGGTTAAAAAAAATAACCTTTTTTATTCTCCAACATATTTTAAAATTTTGTTTAATTATAAATAAAATAAAATAAAATAATAACATACAGCTGAAATAAAAAATTAAAAAATAAATAAATATTTAAAGATTTAAACATGGTTATCAGTTAATCATGCCCGGTTTAAAAAAACAAAATCTTTTTAATTCTCCAAAATATTCTTAAAATTTGTTTAATTATAAATAAAGCTGAAAACAATTTAAAAAATAATAATAATGTGCAGATTTAAATATGGTGTTATCAGACACATCAGGTTTTGGAGTTGGCTAACTACTCCAACAGTTGACTACCTCCTCCAGGAGTCCAGGTGGGCTCTAACGTTTTGCTACTGCTGATTTGACAGGCAATGTTTACCAAGTCTAAAATCGAATTAAGGGAGCAGATCTCCAACAAAATGGATTTTGGATACTTCAAAGGCACTCAACATTTAGTTTGTGAAGTAAATACTTGGATTTTTTTCCAGAAATTAAAAGATTCAAAGGTGAACCATTTAACGTTTGCAGCTTCGTGCGTTAGGCCTAACTCACTCACCACGTGCGATAAGGAAAACATGCCTGTTACACCTAATATATGCGGCTGATTTTTCTTTTTTGCGGTTAGCCAAGGTAAGTTTGATAGATCAGAAAAAAATCTAGTGAATTAAAGCTATCTTTGTGGAAATAAACTTTTTTAAATTACGATTTTTTCGCGGAGAAATGAGTCAACTTTCGCTACTACTTTAGTAATAACGCTCGATTTGTGCTCATAAAGGTGTTGATTTTTTGAACATCTTCGTTTCGTATTCTCCAATACATATTTTTGTTACAATATAATTATTACGTCTGCAAATTTTTATACTCGTAGACCGCTTAGTTATTTTACTAAGATTTTGCTAAGAAGCAAAGAAAAAAAGAAAGTTGATTATTTGTGCAGGATCCGGTTTAAAATAATTGCCGGATCCGGATCTTGCCGGAGACTGCAAGATCCGGTGCCGGATCCGGATCTATCCGGACTCGGTCGATCCCTAATGTGATATGACTAGTATGTTCAAAGGAGCCAGTAATTGTTCATTGGCAACATCAGTGTACGTGTTCTACAGTAAACGCAGACAATGTTGACAATGTACTAAATTACTGCATACACTTTTCAGGTCTAAATGTATTGTATTGTGTAATGTATAATCTGTAGACCACTAATGTTCCAAATTGCTAAAGTTAGGTTGATTGCTATTCAGCTAGTTTGAAAATACCAACAGTTTCGGTCAACTTGAAGACGAAATTGCAAACTGGCAACCCATCTTTTACACAAACTTCTGAGATTATGAAACAAACTAAAGGATGCACAGAATCAGAGCAGATACAGTGTGGTGTCACATTGAACATTTTACAAACCTGGTGATCTTGTTCCACTCCACGGCCACCTTGATAATGAAGCTGTCCCAGACCAACCTGCAATCAATATCAATATACAACAGTAAAATAATGTTTCAGCCTGAACACAAGCAATGGAGAAACCAGCCTAGCCAAAATTTCATAATTACCGTAAATCGTGGATTAAACGCCCATGGGCTTATGTAGTTAATTTGGCAAAAATAGGGAGGTGGGCTTTAAATCAAGCATTATCAATTTCCTAACCTTTCTGAACATCTATTACAGAAAATTCGAAACTTTTGAACGATCTCTGAAAGACCAACTTTTACATCCTTTTAATTGCTTTCAAGAAGGGAGGAGGCTTAGGTGAGAGATGCCTTGTGCAGGTGCTAGGAGCTAAAGGAACAGTCCAGTATTACTACAGGGAGGGAGAAGGGGGCCAGTAAACATAGCAAGCAGTACTATCTTTCTTCACATCATATAACTTTTCGGTAGTTTTTCGTAGAAAAACGACAATTTGTGGGGTGGGCTTTAACTCCACTATTTCATGATTTTGACTTCACATAATTTTAGGGGGTGGGCTTTAGCTTCAACTGGGCTTTCAATACATGATTTACGGTAGCTACAAAAAGTTTAAAACACAACTGACGTACAACAAAAAGGTGTGCATGTTTACATCTTTTACGCATCGCTTTCAAAGGAAACGATTTTCGTCCCAATATCCTTGCAAATTTTCGAGTCTGGTTTTTCTGGCGTTGGAGGGATTTAGGATGGCTGTCTTCGTCAGGCTCCCACATCACTGCTCACTTCGTCGTGATCATTCGTCTGCAATTTGAATGTGACGTGGGGCCCATAGCACCTGAAACTTGCAGGCAGTACACCATTTCTCCTGCAACAACTTATTAAACTCGTCTCTCAGCAGAAACTGGATGCTTGGGTTCTAATGTCCCTGGGTATCCATCAGCACAGTCTTCTCTCGGCTGTGGTATTGAATTTCCAGGGATTCTATGCTTCTGAGATGCACATCATTGTTAGTTGGACTTGAGGAGGTCACGGTTCCTTTCCAGTTTATTAGAGTTCCCTTGTGGTGGACTGCAATACATTTCATAACAACTTCATTCCTGGTGTCAGCCACGTGCTGCTTCAACCTTGTGCATATACCTTTGCGTGTCTCTCCAACATAAACTGCATCACAGTCCCCACACGGAACTCAGTAAACACCTTCACGGGTATTCTTAATGTGCATCAGGGCGCCATCTCTTGCACACTGGGTTCACCCGGTGAAACCAGTGAGCAGGATGAAGCTTTGAAGCATTTAATATTTTGGGACAGGCTTTAGTGAATCAAATTAATCACTTCCTGTATCTCCCTTTACCTTTTATTGTGGTAACACAATTCAACCTCGTTATAACAATACCTCTTATACCAATAAACTTGTTATAACAATGCTACTTCAGAGGCTCTTCAGTAACAATGCATCCAAAAGTAGTTGTTTACAACAATAAACCTGGTACAACACTGACTTCCAAGGACCCTTGGACATTGTCATAAAGAGGTTTCATTGTAAACGTACTATTATTGATGAGCAACTGTGAAGCCTACAATCCCTGGCTATTCAAAACCACAGCTGAAAGGGAGAAATGGTGTACCGGCCTGCAAGTTTCGGAGGCAATGGCGCAGCGTCGCATTTAAACAGCAGACAAACTATCACGACGAAGTGAGTGGTGATTTGGAAGCCTGACGAAGACAGTCGTTCTGACCCCCTTCAACTCCAGAAAAACCAGTGGAACGAATTGTTGTGAACTGCCAAAAACTGTTGGCCTCTAATTCTGTATTTAGTGGCCTATTTCCCAAAATTAGTGGTGGCCTATATTTTTTATAGGTATAGGCTTTTAATGAAGAAATGATCTTGGCCCTATTTTTTTTTTAATGTACTTAGCGCCACGAATTACACCATTGGCCTATCTAGGCGATACAATGTAAAGATCAGTGTCTCTTCCCGTACTAAAAATTCAATACCATTGGACGCATGTTACATGGTCTCGCCATTATTTTTCTTCAAATTCTAACTCACCATACCTTAAACCCAGTCCCCACTGTTAAATTAACAACACGAATAATAGTTTTTCCTTTGAAATCTAAAAAGTAAAAGACGTAAACATGGACTCAAATTTTCAAAGTATGCGGTGTGATTTTTTTAAATAAAAGGTGTGTTAATGACCAACACAATTTGTAACATAATTAATCTTACGCATCTTATTCAACATAAAGGAGAGGCCACCATATGGGTCGACGTAGTTGTAGTGTCCATCATAATACAGATTACCGCATATTCCATGTCTGGTTCTAGGTCGTAAAATGTGGAACGTAGCCAAATGTGGAACGACTAGGCCTCACTATTTTCTGTGACAACCCACTTTAAAAAAATGCTGTATAGGTTTTAACTTTACCCTAGTAGATACTAGGAGTGAAAAATACCATTTGAGCTACGATTAGTCAGGCATGCAGCAGTGTTCCACGAGCATCAAAGAGGGAAAGGAAATGGCTTCTTCAAGGCAAGGCTGGATGGGGTAGAACTAGAAACCTGTGTTGTGCCTCCTGGCTCGATGCCAGTTCACATACTTGCATGCCGTAAAGTTGACGCATTACAGCGTTGCTTTGATAAACTCGTATTCTGGTGAAGATGAATCATCTGGGCAGGACCCAGGAAAATAACCCACAGCTTCTTCTAGACGACCTTGCGACAACGGATGGAATATGAAGTGGTCGTTACATGGACACTCCCAAGGATATGTTTGCATATATAAGCTCCAGCTTTTATTCATTACAGCTTTTATTCATTACCACAAGCAGTTCAAACAGAAACGAAAAGCTAACAGAACAAACCTGAGCCTGGACATCTCCCTTTTCAGCTAAAAACTGGTAATACTGAATTAGGTCATCGTCGAGGATACCCGAAACAGAACCAGGATTTTCCAGTTCGTCCAGAAGACGAACTCGTTGGATGGCACTGCCTCCCGTCAACGATACTTCTTCCGCAACTGATAAAGAGGCAGCAAACAAAAGAAAATGGTACAAGAATAAAATTATTGAAAAAAATGTGATAACATCTGGCTCTATATGCTAGGGGGTGACTAGCTAAGCTATCTAAATGAAAGTTAAGATGGAATTTAAAGGCTTAAATTTATTTTGGGCATAAAATTAGCCAAAATAGCGATTTGAGCACATACTGAAGGCAAGTATTTTAGGAAAGTAAAAGCTAGTTTTAAGCAGGGTTAAAATTTTCGTTTTTCTTCTTTAGGCTACAAGAACCACAAAATGTGTAAAAAAATATCTTTAAAAAATGATCATCCCTCATCGGTTTTTCAACTTGTACGCAGAGAATCATTTTCTTAAACTTTGTGTGGCCTAAAAGATGAATGTAACAAAAAAATTTGCAACTTTTTTTAGTATGGAGGTGCCCGAGAAACTTTAATTTTTATATTTGTTGCCGTAATAGTTATTTTGTGGCCAAACTAACATTTTCAATAGAGTTTTATGCTACAGAGTTTTATGCTACAGATAGGTCTTTCCAGGCGTCTTGTGTTCGCTTAATTATCAAGGCATTATTTTTTTTGTTCTTATTTCCTTGCAATCCTTCAGGACGACTACAAATGCGTCATTACCTTCTGCCACGTTCCTTCTTTATCATGTTGACTGAAGTCCATGTTACGGAATTTTACACGAGTCACACCTACTGCGTTTCTTTACAACCATAAGCTATGTTTTGACACGGGACATAAACTTCCCCTTTAGCTAACCCCAATGGAAAAGTTTGGTTTTTCATCTCACGGGGTTTTAAGCAAAACTCCAGGGGTTCGCCCCCTCAACTTGCAGAAGAATGTAACTTTGCACTTTTAAATTTACAAAATCCCATGATACGCCCCCCCCCCCCCCCCGACTCTCGTGTTTTACTTTACTGTGGTTTACTTACGCTACACCATAAGCCTACACCGGTACAGTGCATCAACATACTCCAATTTTAGGATTTAAACATAAAATACCATTATTGCCGAACACTGTGTTCCTACAACAGCATTGCGAAACTGTTGGGAGCCAACACTCCTGCACTACAGAGTACAAGCACAATATTACTTTAGACACACTACAACCATTTCCACCAACCTATATTGGCTACCTTTCGGTAGTACGTCAGAGCAGATTCGCAGCTTGAAGACACACCAATGCCTGCCCAGTAACGATATCCCTAAAAAGAGCAAGACGTCATACATAAGATACAGCATTTTAGTTTTAAAAGCTACTGCAGAATTTTGTTGTCTCTTACCAAAGCTTGCTGGGCCCAGGTGCTGCCTCCCAAAGCAGCAAAAGTATAGTAAACCAAAGCCTAAAACAAAATGATAAAACTTTAACGTCGCAAGTTATTTTAAAATTCATCCAGTTTGGTCAGGTTATAATTTTTTCTTTCGTTTTAATTAGGTCACAATCATTAAGAATAATAAAATTTCTCACAGTATTCATTCGAACACTATACCAATGTACAAATACTATTTTTACTTACTCGCGCTTGGCTGGAATTGACAGCTATCCCTGTAGCATACGTGAGCCCCAGGCCCTACAAATAAGAATAATAATTACGATTTGCAAAGTTTTCAATATTTCACCAAATACGAAAATTAAGTCAGCAGTTCACTTTGATGTTTAGGTGCATAAGGTCTTTCTATTGAAATCCATCAGGAGCAGCAGAAAGGAGTCAGGTCTCTAAGATAATTCTACCCCATGTTATACCACTTGCTCAAGTCATTATCCCATGTGGCCAGGGCCATTGAAAGAGTGATCGGGTTTACTTTTGCAGAAAAGTTAACGTAAAAAATTTTGCTGTGCAGGATTATCATTTTACCTAACAAGGTGAGAGAAATTTCACTTGTGGTGCGATTAGTCCAAGCATGACTTAATTAGAAAGCAGTAGCATTTAAACAACCACGATGCGAGGCAGAAGCTTTAAATTTGAAGCCAAGGCTGCCAGGAGAAGAAATTGCATGTCTTGCACGTACTAAGAAATTAATGCCACTTAGCATTATTTTTGTAAAATAAGATTTCAGTGTTAAATCAACTAACCAGTAGCCAAGAGAAGAATTTTTCCGCCTCTCTCCCAGAGCAGTGGCAAGCGGTGACATTGTGGCAAGCAGTGAATACTAAGTGAGTTACAACACGAATACTCCCACGTCTTACTGACTTTTATGTATTTGTAAGCTCCTCAAGCCATTAAAAATACCATAGCGGGTTTTACTCCGAAAGCACATATCGATCAAATATCGGTTCAGAAAACTTCACCATTTTAGAAACCAGGAATCTTGCGAATTTTCAACAGACAGAATTCATCTGTCTTTATCAGGTACTAATAGTTTTGAGAGCTTGTAACTATTAGTGCCTGATGAACACAAACACATACCGTCTGTTGAAGATTAGCAATAATCTGGTGAGGATTCCTGGTTTCTAAAATTGTGCGTTAAGTTTTCTAAACCGACATTTGACATTATTTTCAAATGAAAAATAGTTTAGGGAACTCTTTTTGTCACAAGCAGGGTTGGTTTTCATTAGAAATCCTTTAGTTTCCAGGAGAATCCCAAGGACTTGTTAAAATTCAAGGACATTTTGCAGCCCCAAACACTTTGAACAGGGCCAGATTTATAAGTAGGCCCGAGAGGCCCAGGCCTATAGCGGCACTTTTTTAGGGGCGGCATGACGGATTAAAAACAATTGTACGTGAGAAAAACTGAGTGCTAATTTTTCATGCGTTCCACCTTTCTTGAAACTAAATACTGGCGAAATCCATTGTTAGAATTAAGCTAACCGTATACCAGTCTAAAAAAGGACACCGCATCCTATCAAGACATGACGCTGTAAATAAGTTGTTTCTGTCGCGTGCAATACGTTTCGATAATGCTATCCGCCAACAGTAACCGACCATGTAGACCGATTTTGAGGTTGACAACGGCTCATTTTTCAAGTATCTGCTAATATTATTAGACATTTTTTCTCCATCAACTCAATGTCATATCAGTACTAATTGAGTGCAGGATCGGTGGTATACGTTAATAGGGCCCACTGACTATTTCTTTCAAACGCAGTAACGTTATTTACGAACTTTTCATTGCATGGCCACTTTGTGTTTGGTTGGTTGTCATACGTTGATCATAATAGATAAATAAAACGAGTAACCACGAACAAGTGAAACTAAGTGGCGCCCAGAACAACAACAAAAAAAAAAGAGGGAAGAAAGGGACAAGGTCCTAATATGCAAAACCCTAAAATTTTTTAATTTAGGTTCAAAGGGCAACGGAAATAGGTCATTTTTTATTTCTTTGCTTAGTAACAAAGTACAAGTTATTTTTGCCCTACTAGTTTTCAAAAGATCACAACAGATTCGAACATACAAATTAAGAAAGATGCTCGATGGGGAGGTGGGGGGGGGGGGGCACGCCTAAATTGAACAGCCGTAAGAATTTGGTGGAGAAGTTGTAAGGGGTATTGGAGAGCGGCATTATGGTTGGGCCTACAGGCGGCAAGAGCTTAAATCCGGCCCTAACTTTGAAGGGTTCAGTAAAATGTACAGTATTGTAGTACGTATCAAGGTGTCAATTTTCTATAAACTGTGGGGGTGACAAAGACAATTAGAGAATCATAGAGCTATAGTTTAGTGCCATTGTCCTGTACTTTTGGTAAACTTGGATGAACAATTTAGTTGGTGGGTTGATGACTACCAACTGACAAGCATCAAAGAGATTCTTATGCAGTACGGCCTTTTAATCACCATTGCAGCCATTTTGGGATAACGAAAGTTATCAGTTTTGGGTAAGGTGGGGGTGACGGACAGCCAACGTCACCTCAGTGATGAAATTGTCCTGAACACATTGGTCACTAACAATGACCAGTTGGCAATACATCCCCTCCACGACTCCACCAAAGCAGACAAAGAAGGATAATGAAGTAACTCAGAAGGAAACCTAAAGTGGTGTATTAACCAAACAAAAACTAGCGAACTCAATGCTACCTTCAGAATGCTTAAAGTGAGCCAATAGAAACACTCCCTTTAGTAAGCTTACTTTGAAAATTCCATAACGGCTTCTACTCTGAAAGTTCGTCATTCTTGATAATTGATTGTTGAAAACAGATTGTTACGCACAATTTCAGAAAATTGAAAATTTGCAAAAATACTGGTACAGTATTTTGATTCTGAAATTGTGCGTAACAATCTGTTTTCAACAATCAATTATCAAGTAAGCTTATTGTAAATTGCCTACTAACAGCCCTGGCAAAGCAATGATTCCCCCCCCCCCCCAGGTTATTTCACAATTTCTGACCTTAAAAGTATTTAAGATCATAATTTTCTGTTAGAAATCCACTAAAAACTTCATACATTCAAGGAAATCAATGTTTCGTAGCCTTTATAAC
>JAHWFP010087670.1:49367-61350 GCA_023313725.1 Lithobius niger | reverse complement strand
AAAACTTCATACATTCAAGGAAATCAATGTTTCGTAGCCTTTATAACATAGTTTTTCTTTAACAATAAGAAAGATACGAAAACTACTATGAGAGTATTCCGTACAGTATTCTGTTTGTTTTGAGCATAATTTTTCAAATTGGTGAACAAGATCGTAGTTTTTCTTCACCAAAATTAAAAGCGTCATAGATAAAGCAAATAAAGTAGTAAACTAATTCCTGAACAAATGAGAATAAAGGCATTGCATTAATGCTAGACGCAACCCAGATGACGCACTTACATGAATGATCGCATAAACACTGAATATTCCGCGATGTAGTTAGGTCTAAACACTCTTACTTGGACAGAAGATTCACATTATACCTAGGTTACGCCCCACCCCTTTTTTATTGAATTAATTTTAACAACCCATGGGTGTTTAGTACGCAATTTACGGTACCATGTAAATATTCCACGATGTAAAGAAATGAGAAGTTTGCAGTTACTTTTTTCTTCCGGTTTTTTGGTTCTAATGCATGCAAGAAATTCATTTTTATTGCATGTTTACGGGTTGAATTCAGTCAAGTTCAGTTCACAAGCAACTACAACAAAAAAATCAGAAGTATTGAAGAACTCTTTTCCAGGTCTGAAATTATTATTTTTTTTTTACCATCCATGATGCAAATACAAGCAGGTTTTTTTTTTTCAAGGTCTTCCTTTTTTTGGGGTCGAGGAGTCAAAAAACGACAGGCCGAAATCAGGGCCCGTATCGCAAGGACGACATTCAAGGTTTCTAAAGATCCGTACAAACCCTACACACTTTGGTACTCTTTGGGTTAAAAGAAAACAACAGTCAAGTTCACTGACCATTTGTCCTTTAGGGTTCCCTTTTGCTGCCAGCTCTAAGAAAATCTCTTTTGCCGCAGTAACATTCTGATGAACCGTGTCACCAAACAGCAAGGCAAATGACAGCATTTCTTGGGCTCGCGTGTGATTGAGCTTTGCAGCTTGCTCAAGGAGTTGATAAGCTCTACAAAAGAGAACACATTTTAGATTCACGGCTCACAAAATTACGGCTCACATACGCTATTGTGTACAACACTTACCTTTTCTTGTCTGGCTTAGTTGCATTTAGCATTTCTTTGGCTGTGTCATAAAGCTCCTTTGCTGTTGAAAAAATAAGTAAAAGAATAAAGCATCGACTATCAATCTGGTATCGTAACACATTCTTATCAATAAGGAAATGCCCCTCATCAACCATGTGCTCACAGTTATACCTCCTATTAGGGTAAATCATGCTAAGGCTATGCACACTAATTGAAACTCAGTAGGGAAATGAATTTGTTCACCCTAAATCATTACACCCTATCCTCAGGAGAGTAAGCAGACAACAGTGTTGATCATGCCGACCAATAAGATTAATGGTAGCATGTTAGATAGTCGGTCTGACACATTAAAGACTCATGTTTATCGGCACAGGTAGCCAGTGCCTAGAAGTTACCGGAATGAATTAGGAGTTCTTTGCTGCACGTTGCAGATGACACTGCCTACGATTCAGTTTGCCATTCGTTTTGATCCACCCCTAGACTTTGGCTGTCTCTCGGAGAAATTAACAGTAAAGCGGAACAATAATAATGAAGGTTAACAATGCTCATAGAAAACTGAAATTGGCAGCTTTTGGCCATCTTCCTCATTATTGTTACTGTTAATTTCTCCCACTTCTTACCATTGAATGGTTTGGCTGTATTTACATACTATACAGGTGCCAGTTGTCCCCTTTTACTGTGGCCAAGGACGGACACTCAGAGTTGGTCAGCGCCATCATCATGTACCCAAATTCGCTAACACAGAATATTAGGTACATAAAAGACATTTTTCTGAATTAACCTGCGTTAACTGCTAAGAACTTAAAGGTGAGCATAGGGTACATGAATGAAAATGGGTAAAAGATCAAATTTAACTTTTAAAGCTAAGATGCCATCAACCTTGGCAATGATAGGCATTCACTACTTCAGTATGGTGTACTTATAGCTAAGCCTAAATTGAACTTTTGTATTTTTCACCTGCTACATAATGCACAGAGTTTGCAACACACCAAAATGGCTAAAATGACCTTGGGAGTTCTCAGTAACCCTAAAAACAGAGTAAAAAAAAATTCATTCGTAGTTGCCATCTGAGTGAGGAGTCCTAACCTAAGGACTTCACTCAGCCACTCCTGGCTCCAATTTTCCCCTTGCCACTTCGCAAGTGGTGACATACATTACTGAAGGTTGGGTACATGGAATGGGTCATTAAATGTTGTGCTAGGGCAATTATATCGGAGTAAAGAACTATACGCTTAAGGCAAACAATTTACCATGATTGATCACTAAATTAATGATAATTTTTATTAACCTTACCTTGTTTTTCCTCTTCCGTCAGTTCTCTTTCCAATTCGGGCTCGGGATCAGGCTCGAGTCTTGCTGCATTACCGCCACGACCAGGAGCTTTCATTTCAATCAACTGTTCGTCATCGTCGTCAATGATTTCAATTTCGTCGTCATCATCCCACTCAATACTAGATTCGTAGCGAATTTCCTCAGCCACTCCTGGCTCTCCTTTTTTATCTGGACTGCTCAATACAGACGCTGGCGTTGCTGTCGTCGACGGCGGTGAGCCCTCATCCGACTCTTTCTTTACATTGCTCGAGTCAGTGGGAGGTTTTAAAGGCGTGGTAGGATTTGATTTTGGCGTGGACGAGTCTTCTTGCAATTGATCAGATGATGCTTTAACAGGTTCTTCTTTTGTGGGTGTATTTACAGGGGGTTTAATGTCTGGAGTAGTGACCGTGTCACTAGTGGGCGGAGAAGCTAGCTTTTCCTCACTTCCCTCGGCTTCATCCTTTTTCTCGGATGCATACACAATACATATTATTAACAGGAACAACCAAAAGGACAACGTGGACTTGCAAATAGCTTTCATGTTTCCTACATAACCTGCTTCTGACCTAAAAAAAAAAGATAAACAAGAAAATTAGATGAACATACGGGCTGCAGGACTATAGCTACAGAGCTCCTTCATAAACTTTTATATGGAATTCAAGACATATTCAGGAGTTTTACAAAGACAAGCTTAGCAATCAAAATTCAAGGACTTCAGGCAGTAATGATGAATTTTAAACTCTCACAAAAAAAATTATTCTTTAATAAAATTGGTGAATCGAAACCTTTTATACATATCTACAAAAATGAGCTAGGTTAATAAACTAGCAACTTAACACTAGTTCCAGGCCTTTCGTACCTCCGACTGAGGATCGTCAGCTTAGCGACACAAACCACAACCAACACAATCAAGTAATGTGTTTGTATTACGAGGCTAAAGATGTCCTCTGTCTGATGCGAAAAATGCCTATTGTATTAACCCATAACCGCCTGAAAAAACTTTCGGACCCATTTTTTAGAGTCCATATGGTACTTGGGCCAACTCTCGGATTCGAACTGGCATTCTCTTGGTTTGGAGCCGACGACGCTGACCACTGGGCTGTGATTGCCCGCTTTGCTCGGGGTCCCCCACACAAAGCTCGCGCTGGGGCTTAGTTTTTCGCTGTTATACGTTGAAGGCGTACGTTCGTATCTAGGCGGCTATGGGTTAATAAATCCAATCATTCTTGGCTTGATAATGTTGTACGTGAGAAAGCGGAATAAGCCAATTTAGAAAATTTGACAAAAAATGTGGGAGGGCATTACGTAAAATCAAACGTAACCCATTCTAACTTCTATCCAGGAAGGGAGTTTTTTTTCCATCATGGAAAAGTTGTCAATTACGTAAGCGATCAGCAGGATTCGTACACAAGACACGAAACAATTTTCAAGGCCTTTTCAAGACCTTTTCAAGACCAACTCTAAGCCAATTGCAAGGCTGTTTTGCACACCAAATTGTTAAAAATTACCTTAAAATAAATTCATTCTTTTTGCTAGCCTATACTCTATAATTGAATAAACATCCATTTAAAAGTTATTTATTTTGCCCCCATCGTGGAACAAGTAGCCTTTCGAATACCGCACTTATACGTGAATACGAACAAAGGTACGTCGCATCGTTTTAAAACAGAAGATAAGTAGTATGCTGACGAACTATTTTTTATTTTATTTATGAATTTAAACGTAAATTGACTGTATTTCATCAAACATAGTACGCTAACAAAATTCAAGGCTCTTACAAAAAAATGCAACTTTTCAAGGCTTTTCAACACCATTCGGCATTTTTTTTACACCATTCGGCATTCTTTTTTTTTTTTTATCACAATGGCATATTTTTAAAGAGAGAATGGATTTTTTAGCCTTAAAACACGTTTTGTCCAATCCTTTACACTGTGAAACGTATACGCCTATTAAGGTTGAAAATCGTAAAAGAAAAGGTTCCACTTGCTGAAAATTGAGCAGCTGGCGAACAAATAAAAAAAAACTGTGCATTTTTTAGGCCTAAGAAAGCCGCTTTTACAGAATTGCCTTGACAAAAAGTTACCGTTAAAGTGGATCACCGATTTTAAGTCTGCAGAATTGGGCAACGTCTAGCACCATCTAGGCTAGTACTATTAGCACTTGCTTGCATCAAGCAAAAGAATGCGCAACAGCATTTCTTTTAACGACACGATCAACCACGACCTACTCAATTACCGAGTGAAAATGTGGTACGTCATGTACCTGGAAACAAGCTGTAAAGGTTAACAATACCACTACCGCTAGTTGGTGCCATGGTATTTTCATACGATTGATCGGTGATAGTGCCACTTTGATGGCAACTTTTAGTCCAGAGATCCACGCAATTCTGCGAGATCGTTGTTTTTTTAACTTCCACGTGCCCCTTGCTGCTAACTCGATGACTAGCACCAGATCATTGCTGGGAGTTGAAAATGGCATTATCGCTACTGCAGTATAGTGACTCTGCTAGTTTAATAAAGAAAAAAAAGATTTAAACTCACAGCTGGCTTAGTTGTTTGTATTTTAGTATAACGTAGTGACTTCTCAAAATGTATCGCGAGCAGCACCATTTTACCGTGAAGGGCTTCAGCTTTCTTTTTGTTTTTGTCATATTGTTGTTATTTGGCCATAGGTCAGACTAGAACGGTTTCTTTGGTCCGAATTTCACCGCCCAGGGAAATTTCACCGCTCACTTCGCAACAGCTACGGCCGCTATTGTTGGCGACTACGGAGAAATCCATGGTCGAAGCTTAGATTAATACCTCACTTGCAAGTAGCCTACCCTTCAGGCGAAACCGTACGACCGGCTTCTTTAGCGGATCTGGCAAGTTATCTAACTGCAGTCCACTACGACATCGACAGCCAACTCGGATCTTCTTACTCTTAGGGCCTATGTTATTTCAAATATAATACTAACCCTTCAAAATGCATAAGTTTGTGGTTTTGTGTTTTGTATTTTCACAAATAATAGCAAATTTGCAAATTGTCAACATCTCCTAATGAAATATATTTCAGATCGGCTCGAATACGTGCTTCTGATGTAGCAATGCTGATTACCATCGACTTACGTGTCCTTAAAAACACCTCACCTTACCCGTATCGAACTTGTGCCTGTAAATGTTGGCGTCTGCTTTACTTTACAGTCCTGGCTACATCGATTGGCTGACGTGTTTACACTCCCATCGGCACGTACAAATCAGAATTTACTCGATCATTTCTGGTGATGCCACGTATTTTTACCGAGAGTGATGATGTTTTGACCGAAGGGTCACACGCTTAACCCTACTCCGCACTCGCAAGAAAACATCGCTGCTATTGGTTGGCTCACGACCTATTTCCAGGTAGCGAAATTCCAGGAAACGTTTTCGTTAATGCAGATCTTAGTTTAATGCTGTTCAGTGTTAGGCCGGCTAAATATAACTTTTTTTACGCGGATCTTCCAAATCCAAAGAAAATAATGATTTTCAATTTTTCGTATTTTTCCAAATTACGTGCCTCGCTTGCGCTATCGCGCTCGCTGCGGCTAATTACATAACATCAGAAACCGGCACGCAAAAACTTGTCCGGGCCACAGGGGTTCGTCACAAAATAAGAGTAGGTTGGGTTTTTTGAGTGTTTTTTTGTTTTCGTCCTGCCGGCCTACACTTATTTTGTGACGAGCCACTGTGGTCCGGACAGCCGAAACCTGACCGGCCAAAAACGTGATCCGACCGACGCACGAGATTCGATAGCCGCATTGGATGTAGACGGGCAATGTAAAAAACATTATTTGCGGGCCGGCTGGGATTAGACAAAGGGTAGCTTACTAGGGAATGGTTATTTCTTATATCAATCAGCCTTGGCTTAGCACGAGAGAGTATATACAAGATCGTTGAGATCGTATAAGAATATTACTATATCTAACTCAATGTCGTTGACAACGTTTATGTTAGTTCATGCTTTCCTCCATGGTTCATAACAGGTTGGCGCTGATGAGATAAGAATATTTTGGGTTTGCAACAGAGTGTGAACTGGACACCAGCTAGCACTACTCAAAACCAAAATTAATTTAATACTCTTGCTTTTAATATAATTATGCTGAAAAGGTACTTAACGAAGCAAGTCTTAATTAAAAATTCGGTAAAGCAGTTGACATTGCCAGCAGATTGCCAGAAAGATTGAAGAAATGTGCTATCTCTGTTGGCATTACCAGTTAGCAGTGCTTCCAGGTACTTCCGCAGTTATTTTTTTTTTTGGCCCTTATATTTATTTCTGAAATTGGCGCGCGATTTCACTAAGATGGCGGATGGAAATGCGACGTCGACGATTTGCGCTGACGACAAAGATGTCGTTGGAAAAGGTTTGGAAGATGACGACAGTGGAATTACGATGGTGGATGTTTTAGAAGAAGAACAAGAACTTGAAAATGATGCCAATGCGGTATTGGGAGGCAGCGATGACCAGAATTGCACCTACCCCCTAGTATGTTTTCGTTGAATTGTTTTACTTCAGCGGCTGTGATTGATTTGTTGTGTTGTCCAAAATAGGTGGCGCAATATCTTACAAAGGCGATCTGAAAGGTCTTGTTGTAAGGTATGTTTTTTTGAGAAGCAGTTTTGAAGAAGAATAATGAGCTAGGAGATTCGGAATCATAGGGTTAAAATGAGGCACTTCGTCGTGCGAGAACCTAGACAGAACTAATTTTGTAAATGCAATGTAATTTTGCGGTTACCATGGTATTGGTTGTCTTAAAAGGTATTTTGGGTAACCATTTTTAGCAAAAGAAGATAGATGGCTAAGCAATATTGTCATACTCAAGGAGCAACCACAATAGGCCTATTTTTAGAGCTAGACCCATCACCACCATTCCTCTACCCAACTGTTCAATCTTTCTTCGGCTATCTCACAATAAAAATAGTTCTTTCTTGTAAAGGCTGTGTCCTAGCGGTTTCGGGAGGGGACTAATACTAACTGGGACCAGTGCGTTCTCCCATCAAAAACTCGCCCTGTGCTTGTGAATTGTTGGTCGTCTGTGGAATTGGAGCCACTAATCGCATCGTCATTGAGAGGAATTTTTATGTTTACCCCATGCATGTTATTGAATGGTATCTATTGGCCAGTCCGACTCTGCCAAACTGCTCGCCGTTTAGTACAAAGTTCCCCTCCAAGTGCTTATACGTCCCTTATTTCCTTTCCATTTTGCGTTACAAAACACCGTTGGAATTTTAATGTTGCATTTAACGCTGTCTTGTTTGCAGCTACAACCTAGTATTCACCCGCTTAGTTACGAGCCAACAATGTAGAGACGAAGGTAGTCCCTAGGCCCTCTAATAATGTAATTTCACTTGCTTCTAATAATGCTTCTGTCGTCCCCTTCCCTTCATTATTACTCTTGGCGCCCCTCTTATTCTTCTTCATGCTTGTCACAATTGTTAAGATCCGATCTTGGATTAATAACTACACTTCGTTACAGGATCACCCACTTGCTACACTTAACGCTCAAGCAACGCGTGCAAAATTCAGGCCAGAATTCTCTAGTTTCTCAAATTCGCCACGAGAGTACCAAGCCGACAACAGCAGAAGTGACTGAAACTACAGCTCTAGCGTCATTACTGCGGCGTCATTATATGCAGTTTCGGTTTCGACTATGGAAAGCGAGCTACGAAATAACAAAACTCGACTAGCGGCGAACTTCATTACAATTTCAGTTTTAGAAATCGCGTAAATTTTAGCGGGATACGCGTGGACATAAATAAAAATGCAATTCTAATGATAAAGAAGATAATTTAGACGAACTGTTTCGTGTTGTACTGCTCTGTAGCCGTGAAGCGACTAAGACTTGGTGATCACCCGTCGCCACCATCTTGGATTTCTGCGGAAGCAGTTGGAGACAACAGTTTGTGGCCAGATGGCGCACCACGTTTTGATCGCGAGTACTCTGGCTAGATTTCGGAGCAAGTGAATAAGGCTTGACATCCTATTGTCTGTAACAAAGCTTCAATTCCATTGTATTCCCTCAGCTTACATGTTAACTGGCTCCCTCTGAACCGCAACTTTGCATATTTTTTTTTCTCTCAACTGTTTTACTAGAGACAAGATGTCTTTTACTCTGAGTCCAGGGAATAAACAAAATGGCCGATGGGTGACCATTTTGTTAGGCCTCACATCAACCAGTCCTTCTGGGTAATACTTGAGTATTGATGCTACTTCACCGACTCCAATATTGTTCCAGCAGATCCTGTAAAGTGATGCTCCACTTCTGTACTTTTATCGCCAATCCAAGTACTTTAAAGGGATATACTGTCCTCGTGCAAGAGTTGATTTAAGACAGCCATGGTGGGAGGGAGAGCCAGATTCCTTCGGATGTTGAGACTGAGGGCATTCATGCTTATGTGGCCAATAAATTTTACCTTACCAGAACAGTTGACGTTTATTCCCGACTCTAATGAGGGAGACTCGGACTTTGTTACCAAGGTGGTCAATGCTGTTGGAATACACGATGCATGGTCCTTATTTGGTGCTATACGATCCGGCATCGTCTGAGATAGTGGGAGCAATTCTGGGGGTTTAGAGGGGTGCGGGCCAACCCAGAAGTCCGTGAATCGGTTCGCACGCTCTACCCCGGGACGTTATCTCAGTCATATCGCATACATTCAGA
Source organism: Lithobius niger (assembly GCA_023313725.1). Classification (NCBI taxonomy): domain Eukaryota; kingdom Metazoa; phylum Arthropoda; class Chilopoda; order Lithobiomorpha; family Lithobiidae; genus Lithobius; species Lithobius niger. The sequence continues at coordinate 52,276 of JAHWFP010087670.1, read as the reverse complement.
ATCCAATCGTGAATAGTGGTACGACATTTGAAAATGTGCACTAGATTGTACAGCAAGTCGCAAAGTTAGTGATTTTTACCTTGTTTGGCTGATTAAAAGCATGTTCTGACTAGTTCGCGGTATGGGTGGTAAGGAAAAACCAAGCATTTATTCTTGGTAAAACTAAAGGAAAAACTAATGAGAAAGGTACCATATGTAGCATCAGAGTAAGATTGGGAGGGGTCGGAACACCACGGGATTGAACTGAAGGGGCCTCGGGCACCTTTAGAGGAGGGGGGGGGGGGAGTGCCACAACCTAGCACAGCTGACATACATTTAAGAAACCTGTGTGAATCGCCCTATAAGCGAGCATAAATTTGTAACGTTTTCCTGCAACTAACAGATGCAATTTTCATGCAAGTTCATTTCAAATTTAAAATGTATCTTTGAATCAAATGGCCTGTAGTTGAGGGTGGAGGTGGGGTCCGGGACGGAGTCCTGTATTATATAGAAATCAGCGGGAATTTGAAACGTTTTCCTGCAACTTAAAGGGTGCCATTTTCATACGAATGATTCATTTCACGTTTTTGAAACCTTATTCTTTATTCTTTGTTTCAAAAAATAATTATTTTTCTGGAAACAAGGGTCTCATGCAGTTGGGGGCCTCCCCGGGAATCCCCGAGTTCCCGGGTCACCCAATGACACTAAGCACGAAATCGCATGGAATCAAGCTGAGACGCTTATTAGGGATGGGTCGGTTTCATTTTTTTGACTTCGGTTCCGGTTTCGGTTTTTACGCCCACAAAACCACGATTTCGGTTTCGGTAACGGTTTTTGCCACCATCCACCCCAACTAGCTATTTAGTTTTTATTTCATGTAACGGTAGTATTACGAGCTGCTAACTACTGCTTTCCCTTTCAGCAGCGTCATAGACCATGGTCCTAGCTGTGGCTCCATTTTCCTCTAATATTTTCTTTTTAATGATTAGGAGCTTTGCTATCATTTATACGTATAAAATGATAATTAAAAAAAAAATTCGAAAAACCAGTTTTTGCGTTCAAAAAACACCGTTCTAAAAACCGACACAAAATCCTAATAGATTTCGGTTTTCAGTAAAAACCAAAAATTCGGTTTTGGTTCCGGTTGCCGACCCATCCCTAACGCTTATCAGGTCGAATTCAAAATGGGACAGCCATCTGAGGTGCCTTGAGTCTGTTGCAATTCGACTCCATGAGAGAAAAAAATGTGACACTCATAACTATGCAGAGCCCTACGAATCCTAATGTCACTTACCTCGCAGGTAAAGATCCTGAGAAAAAACTGGACGCAAAGTGGAAACTAGCCTTCTTTACAACGATTGGCCTCATGAATCAAATGGGCTGAGTGAAGCAGAATGGCCTTATTAAAGCCAGAGGCTTGGCTCTGTGGCGGTTTCGAATACGAACGCCAAACAATCTGACAAGTGTAGTGGAACAAAAACATGTTTAAACAAGGAAAGAAACGACCCTCAGATCGCCTGATGAAGATTGCTGGAGGCAATCGAAAATTTGCAAGTATTTGAACAATCTACAGTGTGAAAGGGAGCGATATTTGGTCGGAAATATGTCCGGAGAATTTTCAGGTAGTTTCCGGTTTTATTTTTTTTTTGGTTGGTACTTCTGACTTTAGTTTTGAACTGAGGCCTATGGCAGGTCTTCCATTTAAATTTAGGTGAATATTAAAATCTACCGTAATATGAACCTTAAAATGTCAAGCTTATTTTCAGAAAAATCCATCATAGGCCTTTTTTCTTTTTTTTTTTTGCTCAAAAATACTTTTCAGCTTTTTTTTTTTTGTTTAAGGCCACTCTCATGCGTGTTTCTAAGACAAGTCTTGTTTTATACTGGTTCTCTCAGTTTGTACATAGTAGCACCATTTCTGCTACCAGCGAGCTAAAACGAAATAATCCAACTACAGATAAGTCGCCTAAAAGGATTATGTCTCAGCTGACTATGGATAGGTACACTTTCGTTTTGCCGACTCCCGGTTCGCCGAATTTACGAAACGATATGATCCCGTTTCGCCGACTCTCAGGTTATTTTAGTGACGTCAACGCACAAACAATTGTACGATTCGATAAGCAATGACATTAAATCAGAAAGGAGCAAGACATTTCGATTTGAAGACATGAAATGGTGTTTAATTTACGTACCATGCAACACGCGCCCATCATTTGTTGAAAAAGGACACAAATTCACTAATTTTTTTATTAGAACGTTTCAAGGTTAAATATGTATGTTTGTTGTTATTTGTTTGTTAAATAGATGAAATTCGCAGTAAACAATAGAAGATAATGATACTGCGAACTGCCAAAAATGTTTTTTGCCCCCCTGTCGGGGAATTGGAGTTGGGTGGCGGCACTACTTGTCTACACGAGCACGAGACACTACAGGGCCCTTCTCATCCCAAAGCATTTGTTTTTGTTTTTTTAGGGAGCACGAACCAAAGTGTTACTGTTTTGTTCATTCGGTCAGTTTCCACTATCATTATCCACCCACACATCAAATTCTGACCTATACTTCTACTTTTTAAATACTGAATGAATCTTGTAAGAAATAACATTACCATGGGCCAGGCACAAAATGCTGGCAGTTAAAGATCACGAGCACCTGAGGTGGCATCAGGGTTGTCACAATTGTACATGTGCTTTTTTAATGCTTTTTTTTCACTTTTATTTACGACAAAAAAGCTTTCAAGCCTTTCTTTTTTTAGCCTTTTAGCTTTTTTTACATTGTTCGTATGGAAACGTGTATTGGCACATCCTAGTGATTTCAACGATTCGAGTTTTTGAGGAGGCACATTTTTTTTTTTATTTCTTTAGTGTTTTTGAATTGTCAAGTAAAGCGAGTACCGCCAGAGGCCAAAAATTGCCCAAAAGTACACTACAATG